>JAOXJP010290952.1:3875-18843 GCA_025762735.1 Platanus orientalis | reverse complement strand
GGTCATATTCGGGTTTTTTCGGATCATCATCCCGGGTTATATCTCGGGTTGAATACAAGACATTAACCCAACAAAAACCCAACTTCAACTCCAAAACGTCTGTAAAGTTTCTATACAGATTCTCCAAAATAGAGAAGAAATAGGTGAATGAAACTAAGATTAGTTCTGAGAGATAGAGAACAATTACTAGATGGGTAATGACGAATTAGGAAAGAGAATAGAGATGGAATAGGAAAGGGAATCAAATAGTAGGGGTATAAAAGGAAAATTGTAAATTTATTAACCATTAACTATCTCATTATTTCCAATTTTAATCCTTAAAAAACCGATTTGGCCACTAATTAATTTTACCTCATTATTTGGTAATTTTTCCAAAATATTGAACCGATTTGAGAAAAAACCCAAAGTGATATTACACTGTTAAGCATGAGGAACACAGAACACAATTGGGGTTAATCAGGTAAAGGAATCTCAATACCGTCTCTCTTATACCCCAAGGAGTAGCGCAGTTGGCCAGTACTATTATACCATAGGAAGTGGAGGTCTGAGTTTGAAACCTACTCCCTTGGGGCCACTTGTCTAGGCATAAAAAAACCCAATTTACCCGGTGCATAGGAGAGGCAGGGAGGACTTCTATTATGTCCATGTGTATAGTGCTCTAAAAGGCCTGGGAACCTCGGTATAAAATATATATATATATATATATATATATATATATATAAGACCAATCTCGCTTTGTGTCATAATCACTGACTAAATTAAAAAAAGGCCTGTTATAAAGGAGACAAAACATAGTTGGGACTATCTTCGAATATTTGCCTTGTTTTGGGATTCCATTGGTTTGGACAGCACAATAGGGCTCGATGTTCATGCCACTAGCAAGACAAGCCCAAGAGGATTCTGAACGTGAAGTTCATAAGAATCCCATAAATAGCCAATGGCTCATTGTTCATTGTTTGGGAGGTTGGCAAAGCTGACCGCCCTTCTCCTCCATCAAAGATGGTTGCTGGTTCAAGCCAATGATCAGGCAAGGACTTCTGCTGTACCCAGTCTAGATTCCGAAGATCAAAACTGGGCTTGGATTACGTGCAAATGAATTTCATGAGAACTGTGCAAACTGCAGCAGGGGGCTGGCACATCAGCACCGAAAAGTGATTTACACTTTTTTGGGGGGGCACTTATAAGTTTTCGGCATTGATGTGTCCGCACCCTGGTGCGGTTTGCACAGTTCTCATGAAATTAGTTTGCACCTAATTTTCTTCCATCAAAACCGCATTGCTTAACCAAATTTATAAATAAATTAATTAAAAAATTGTGGGTCAACAGGGCTCAGGCATTGTTATCACCAGCTTAAAATATTCCAAAACAAAACGGCTATCTTCCACTTGACTAATGGGGACTAGGTAGATGTACACACCTTTCAAGTTCATAACCCAGCATTCTCATGGATAAGCATGTCTGGCTGAAATATCATTTTCCCTTACAAAGAGATAACCTGGCAAGCAAAGATGCTGCTGTTATTTTTATCCTAGGAGCATATTATTATTACTAAAACAAAGGTGCCTAGTAAGCAGCACAAGCAAAGATGATGCTACTAGGCCTAGCAGGTGGCATTGGGGGAAATATTAAAACCAAGGTTGACACTACACTGGGATTGGAGTGCCATGGAGAGATTTGAATCCACACCCGTCTTGACCTCCCCAAGACCACCGATTATATGCACTAGCAGGCATTCCTTGACACATTGACATATTTTGGAGACCCCATGAGCCTCTTTCTGGTCCTGGATCATTTTCAGGCCAGAGCAGCATTCAGCGGGTGGGGGACATTCCAGGACTCCGCTGCGCAGTACCCCAGCACAGGTGTGGAGATTGGGCGACACATCTACACAGTCACTACCATCTGCATTGGTGCTCTGAATGGTGCACCCCAGAAGGAGCAAGAGGAGAATTCCCGTCACCAAACCATCCATCTTTTATTTTTTAATTCTCTTGTGCTAAATTTTTTCTCTGTGTGGATTGGTGATCCAAGTTAGTTCCTCAAGCCTGTTAAATAGAGATCCGACCGCGTGAGCCGCTCTTAAATTTCGGAACACATTGAAGAGACTAGCAGCACAATTAAAGCCATGGCACTTAATTCCTGACTCTGCTGCATTCAAGTTTCTGGAGCCATGGCTGGCGACCTTTGCTATCTTTATGGCACGCCATCTGAGTTCAGATTCAGTACGTTTGTTGTGCAATCTCCGGATTGAGATTGCAGATTGGCAATCTCATATTACGCTAAAAAGTGCAATCAGATATTGCAAGCCATTCTCAGATTGTGATCTTGAGAAGTGGTACTAAGTTACTAGTGTGCACATGTTGAAGTAAAACGGTAATTAGGTGTTTTAAAATGTAAAATATAAAACAACTTCCTATTTCTTCTCCCTCTCCCTCTCCCTCAGAAAATTATTTCAAGATAATGAAAATCGCACGCCATAGATAACTCCGTCTGCAGTGTTTCTTTGTACCTATCTTTGAAGGAATGGCTTGCAAGAGGCCCCTCCCAAATTTTGCAAATAGGTTGGGACTTGAATTCTGAATTAATGGGCCCCACATGAAAACCTCAATGCATGAGTTCAATTGACATCGTGGTAATAGATAGGCAGTTTAGGTTCATCCAATGAGGAACAAACATACCTGCAAAATGAATAGCATTTGTTTGGGACATCCACCAAGCTGCCTAGCCTTTCTTGGCTAGGTTTTGCATTCAATTACCTCAGCATTTCAATCCGGCTGTACCAACAAGAACATTTATGTGTAGACAAAACTGATTAATTGTAATGAAAAAGGCACAAGATCAGTTCAAAAGAGCAAAGACTTCTATTCATCAAAAACAAAACAAAACAAAAAATAAAGCAAAGATTTGAGTCCCATAAAATTCCATTAGGATTTAAATTAGCGGTAAATGTATCTTAGAACAACTCTGGCTGCTTGCCTCATCATAAAAAAAAAAATGCTATTTCACACAGTATGACGAGGTAACAATAAATTATGAGAGGTTTTTTGGCTATATTTCTAGCCACACTTAACCCTGTGCAAAACCCAATAAAGAAAGGAAAAACATTACTGTCCTGGGGTCAAATAAAGAAAAGAGAATCAATGAATTCACACCTACAGACTTTTCACCATCTCTCCCTAGTAGACATGATGGACCTGCCAAACAACAACGAGAACAAAGATATGATTAACATTTGAAAAAACATGGATGACACTATGTACATAAGAATAGGAATGATTATAATACATTGTTGTGCAATAAAGATGGTGAATTACTGTTTTATGTGAAAAGACCAAATACCCACACAAGTTACAAGTGAAATACATCTTCCTAGTCTAAGTCCTCAACCAAGTAGAGAGAGAGAGAGAGAGGACTCATGCTCACAAGAAGCCAGATAGATACATAGGCTGGAATGAGAGGAACACAATTTTGAATCCTTCACAGGTATATAATATTCTCGTAACAGCTAAGGAGACTTAAACACAATGGATTTCTAGATTCAGTTTTTGAGCCATCCTGACATGAGTAAACCTACTACTGGTAGCTTATTTCAACAAGACCCAAATACAGCAAAATACAAGATCCGTGATCTTGGAACCTACAATTTGCCATACCTGTTTGTGTCTCTGTTGCCAAAAAATCCTCTTTCTCTGCCACTTTGAAATGCTCTTCTATCATCTCCAGGCCTCGTCCACACATCTCCCGTGCCACGGGATTGAGGCCTCTCCATGAACTCCATATTTCTATACTCTGATGAACTAGACTGAGAGGATGGCCTCTCAGGAAAGCTAGCAATTCTGCCCGCTCCAGAACCAGGCCTCATAGTGGCTTTCTGGCCAAATCGAACTTCGTCATCCAACTTGCGGATTAGCAGTTCCAGGTCATTTTCTTTGCAAACTATCTGCTCACGAAGATTTGTATGCTCTCCACCAGACCCTAACAGAGATTCCCCATTTTCATTTGCTGTGATTTCTTTCTCCAGTTCCTTCCTCAGATGATTTATATCTTCTTTCAGCATCTTTTCCTCCTGTGTCTCAGGCCTGAAACATTAGCAGAGATCAGGAAAGACATCCATCGCCTATTTACTAAAAAATAGGACAGTTTGAACCATACAATGATGCCAGAAAATTATTTAAACATCTGCATGAAAAGCCTGTAAGTGCCAACAGACAAGTGTATTGACAAGCATCCAAGCAGAAAAACTTGCCAACATCTAAAGAAAAGCTCAGAGGACAAGCCTTGAGAAAGTATACCATTGATCAGACCATATACAATTTTAGTCTAAAAGCTTGCAGCAAAAGAAAAGACACCAACCTCAGGATTGGCTTGGTTGGCACTTGACAACAAGATTTTTATTGAAATCCTTTATTCAGTGTAAGATCAACTCTCAAATTTTTTACTCAGCATACAGAAGACACCTGAGAATTTGCTTTACACTGCTACACATAATTTTAACTGACAATTCAAAACATCTAGTGTGCTTTCTGCACAATAAGCCTATGCTTTTCTCGTGTAAAAAACTGAAGTAGATACGAAATCATTTGGTCTGACTAATTGAATTGTGAAGGTCTTGAAAAGGTGCTAAAGAAAATTTTCTGATCAATAACAATAAAGCGTTTACTAAAGAAAGGGAGAAAAAATATATAGGAAGAGACTACCAGACCAACAAGAAATGGCCTGGCAAAGGCACAAGAACAACCAAAAACACCAACAAACTGAAGGATGTTAGCACCATACAAGTTGGGCAAATTGACACCAGTAGCTAGTCTTCTTCCCAAGCATTTGCGAAACTTGGCACCCCAAGAGAACAAAATGCTTTTACAGGATGCCGACACTAAAACACTTCTTCAAAGACGTCAGAAAGTATCCAAGCTCCCGGTTTAGTATATAAAATCCACCAAAAAGTATCAATAGATCTGCCTTCAATATCAATCCTTGATAAACCAGTACCTTAGGAAAGCCTAGGGCCATAAAAAGGGTAAAAGCCTCAGCTCAGTCTCATCATGATCCAAACTAAACCCAAGAAGACTATAATTAGACACCACTTTTATCTGCTAGCCATCCTATAATGAAGGAAAGTGATTAAGTTTCACTATAAGCCTTAAACATCACACATACATGATGGGAGAAATTTTTTTTTCTCTTCTTCTCGAAGCATATCAAAATTATTCACCTTTTACATGAGAACCCAAGCAAATTTCATTAATTTAGGAGAGGCGACTTTAAGATACAATGGAATCCCAAATAATCTTAAGCAGAGGGGCAGAGCGTAAGATAGAAATATGTCATTAGGCACTGGAGGAGACTATAAATTTATTAGTTTATCTTCAACTTACTTTTTTCCACATTTTGAATTTAAATAGAAAGAAATAATCAAGTCTTTTTCCTACTGCAAAAAAGTAATGAGGATAGACAAAGGTGCTTAGAATGTGACCTTCATTCCCTGCTTCTATGGCATGCAATTGAGCCAGCTCACCAGTAAATTGTTAAGTGACATGAAGACCCCACAAGTTTGAGAATCACATCTTGCTGGTCCAACAAAGCTCAATATTGACTGGATTAGGCTAACAGCATAACCAGATTTTAATTACAACAGTGCTGGTATGATGTCTATAGATCTAGCTCTAAGAAATTTCATTTTTCATCCCGATTGACATTACAAAATTCAAGAAAAGCAAGAGGTCTTGCCAATCCGAACCTCCAGCACAAGTGAATCTCAATTGAAATGGGACTTCTTAAATCATAAGAAATAAACGCAACATACACATCCCAGTCCTCAACATCAGCAGCTATACCATATGTACATGAATTGTTTGAACCAACTGATTGAAAGTAAAATTATTAGAAGATGACAGTGAATTTGGGGTTACCAGGATATATGGTTAAAAATAACGAAAGTTGTAGAAGCTAACTGATTTTTTTTTGATCAGTTAGAAATTAATCAGGTAGGCTCAGTCATCTCTAATCACATAACATTTGGTCATTAAATAAGAAAAAAATGACTGACCAATGAGAAATAATTTATCAAGTTTAAGGCTCTGAGGGACAAACAAATGGAATTGGATATGAAATAAGGTAGCACGAGAAGATAGGGCTTACGATTTCTGAGAAAACATATGGACCTAGATTAACTAAAACATATGGTGTGAGTTGTTGTAAACTCGTTGGGATTAGCTTATTCCAGTATAGCTCACTTTTTGGTTGGCATCACCTTCGTGGTGATCCGTATATTGTACTTTGCTTCATCTTTTGCATCTCTTTTTCAATAAATGATATCCTTTACCTTTCAAAAAAAACTAGAAACAGGGAAATAGAATTCATGTAGCCAACACCAAATACTTTGTGTAAATGATGATGAAATAACAACAAATGACTCGACGCAAAAAAAATGTCTAGAATAATTCGTCTACCTATCTTTGAAAGAAATAACAGCTTATAATTGTGTAGGCAATAATCGATCTGGCAAGCCCTGATAGAAGGTTCCAAGGAGGAAACACACAAAAAAACTCGTGTCCATTTATGGGATCATACTACTAACATATTTAAGCCTTTTATTGCTTCAATTGTCATTGTAATTACCTTGTGGTAGGTTCTACACTCTGGCAGGGTAAGATTAACGGAACAAAAACTCATGAAATCCTAGTGTAACAATTTTAAATATTGGCTGTATTATTTACAAAGGTCAAAAATGTGTTTGGATTGAACAATTTTTAAACTCAATAATACAGCAATCTATGTGGATAATTTAGAAGGAAACCGTATTGAACTCAAAACATTAGAACCAAAAGATGTACAAAAAGAGGCTTGCCAATCAGCAACCCAATTTGTCTGTCTACAGACACATGAAAACTCTATGTTATCAAACTTTAATTTAAGCGTTGTCAATTAAGAGTAACACCTGGAAACTGAGGCCTGCCAACCAGCAACCCAATTTGTCTGTCTACAGACACATGAAAACTCTATGTTATCAAACTTTAGTTTAAGCATCATCAATTAAGAGTAACACCCGGTGACCATGATCTACACGACATTGCTCTACACCCAACTCCAACCATGACCCTGATCTCCTTGCCAGCAGTGTCCACAACCATCATTCTCATCATACCCTCCCATCACAAGCATCCCTGACCACCACCATTGCTGAGCTGTCTATGTCCCTCCAAAGATTCATCCTCCCGATGACTTCAGCGAAACCCTCTACAACCTTACTCAAACCCTTGAATACCCCACTGTTGTTCCCCCCATAACCTTTCCTCCTGGCCACCTACTACCTAACCCTCCCATTGTACTGACCTAGGTTATTTATCATTGTTTCAATGAAACTTTGCATTGAATCAGAAACTTTCCTAAAAACCTCTCTCCACGAGTCCTCAATGATGAAGATCTTTGAAGTGGGGAGGGGGTTGATTTCATTCTGCCAGGACACTATCTTTTGGTTGTCAGAGGCTATCAATGGTGCCTCTAAGTCTGGTGACTTGATTTCCTTCTAGATGAAACATAGGGAGGCCAATCGCTCCATTCTCATTGAGGTTATTTATTGCCATTAGCATCCTACATGGGAAGAACTCAAGGTCTCGGATTTGCATACCAAGTGGTCGTTTGGATAGGGGTTGGTCGGACTTTGCTCTATTCCTTTCTTGTGATGAAGCCCCTCCACTCCTCTCTCATGCCGATGCCAGATGCCCCTCCGCCTGCTAAGGCCTACAGCCCCTCTGCCTCCTCTTACCCCTTACCCTCTGGGTACACTACCCCATAGTTACCAGAACAAGAAGCGAAACCAGTAAGCAATGCAAAAGTGAGAAGCGGGAAGCGAAGCTCATTAAATCCTTAGGAAGCAAGAAGCCTAAATCAATAATAAAGTAAATAACTATAAGTTATAATCAATAATTTCAACTACAATACAATAAAGTGAATAAGATTAAAGAAAGTACCAAAAAAAAAACCTAAAAGTTATACTATGTTAGTAACAAAGAATCATGACATATAAATCAACACGCAAGCCAATTGTTATTAGTATGGCCAACCATACATAAGACATTTTGTAGATAGTGTACATCTTAGAGTCAAACTATAAAAGACCTTAGATAAAAACCATCGGATTTGAATCTTTTTTATTAGATTAGAATAAATAATATCATCAATAAATTCAATACTAAATCTTTTTCTTCCTACAAAATCATTACTAAATCTTATAGATAATATTTTATTCAATGCTAACAGCATATGATTTACATTAAATAAAATACAACATTGTTTCTTGAATCACTTCCCAATAGATTCTCCAAATGTTTCAACTCGCTTCTCTAGAGGCTTCAATTCGTTTCCTTAAATAGCTTTCATTTGCTTCACCGCACTTCCCACCCATGTTTGGGAAGTGGAACGAAATTAGCTTCCCAAATGAGAGTTTTGTAGGAAGTGAGTTTCCCACCTTGTACCAAGCTTCCCTCTAACTAAGCGCTTCCCATCTTGAGCATGGTTGCTTTGGCATTTGGGAAAAGTCTTGGGTTTGCAAGGTGTTTGCGAAAGACCCCAACAGCCATGACATTTGCTTTGTGATTGACAACTCTTCTTGGGTTAAGGGTCCCATTTCTATATACCCCTTCAATCCTCAAAACGCTGTTATTCTCAAAGCTCATGCGAAGATTCCAACACCGACGATGCAGTACAAAGTTGAATCCATCTCCTTCCCCTGGAATCCAATTGTTAACTCACTTAGGCTCCATGCTAACCACTCCGGAGTTTGGATTGGTCTTGTGGGCCACTGATGCAGTGCGACACATAGCAACACGTGATTTCAGGGTGGATATGTTTTAAGAGAAATTAAGGAAGAAAAATAGATATTTTCTTTTATTTAGAATTACTTAGGATTATGTTTGGGTTTTATTAGGAAAGTTTTTAAATTTGTCAAGTGTTGATTTTGGTAGGAAAGAGTTTTTAGAATCTTAAGATTATTATACTTAGAAATTTTTGTGTAGTTTCACTTTTAGATGGCATAACTTTTCACACAGCTGTCATCACTTTTCACACAGATGTCCAATGGATGAGATTTTTAATGCATTAGAAAGAAGACTTAAAGAGCTACACCTATTATTTCTCGAAGATATTTCAAATTCGGCTAATATCAAGGCAAAAATCTTGCTCAAAGAAAACACGTGATTGGAATCTTTTCACACGAATTTTTGTATGAATTTCTTTAGATTTGTTCAAGACTTTTCTATTTTTTTTTAGTCTTCGGTCTATAAATAAGCAATGTAATGGAGAATTATGATCTATTGAATTATTGAATAAAGTTTGATTTATCAAGAGTTTTCTCTACCTAATTCTTGGTATTTTCCTTTGGGAAAATCAACAAGTCCGATTGTTCCTGGTATTTTCACTTGTGAAAATCAACAGGTTAGTGGAAGGTTGTTCTCAATCAATTAGTCGAATTCATCCCCAAACGCTCTCTGCATCAGCCTCCCTTTTCCCCTGTGGAATGAAGGCACCTTCACCCTATTGGGAAACTTATGTAAAGGGTATCTCAAAACATCCTCCTCAACCTTGTAGCTACGGGATCTCACAAAAGCTAAGACCAAGATTAAGGGGTCATTAATGGGAAACATCCCCAAGATTCTACATCTTCAAGAAGGCCTCATCACTCACAAGAGCTGGGTGATGGTGCTTGATCCCGACTTATCTTGTGGGGATGTTGACCATTTTCCCTAATTTGTCTTCACTGCCGGTGATGACCTCCCAAAGCTGGATTTGGAAAACGGGGGTGAGAAAGACGATAACATGGCCATGGGGTGGACACATGTTGTGAGGAAGAAAAGTAAAAAGACGGTCGTGGGGCCTATGGTGCATGGCCCCCAACACTACGACAACCTAAGGGGGTATTTGAATTTCAAAAGGGGTGGTGTTCCCCCTAAAGGCCCAGTGGAATGGCGAGTTTAAGGTATATGGTTTATGGAAATTGTTGGTGGGCCTTTAGACAACAAGGCCCACTAAAACTAGACTGGTTCAAGACATGCAACCCAATTATCCAGATCCTTGGCTTTACCTCAAGTGGCCCAACCCAATATAGGGTCTTTTAAAGATTCTAATTGTAATGTTCCAAGTCAGCCAAGCAATCAAATGGGACCTGTAGATTCCCATGTTCTCATGAAGTCCAAACCCAATATAAAGTCAATTTTGAGAGCTTAAAGAGTTCCAAAGAAGAAACAACCTCAATCCAAGGCTGCTACGATCTCCAGTGAAGACCATAAGAGTCCCCATCCCCCACCCTAGCTAACTATAGAGATCCTTTTCTTCTCCAAATGACACCGATCATCATCCATCTTTTTCCTCAGGCCGGATTGAAGGCAACTTGCAATTCTCTACCTCGGTGGCGAAGTGCAGTATCGATAGATCCATAGACCGCACAAATCCAAGATTCTTTCGTCCTTCTTTTACAATTGTGGATGATTCTAATGGTGATTTGGATGATTCTGTGGAGGAACCCCCTTGCGGGATTTGGCGAGTTCTTGTTCAGGCATCGAAAGTGTTGATCTCTTGCACAACTCTCGACTTAACAAAGTGGATGGTGGGGGTTCCCCCATTCTCGGAGAAATGTACAACCCTCATGGGAAGTCTCACCCCCTGACTAGTGGCCTTGTGCTATCTCCTTCTCATTCTCTCTCAGTGGAACCTTCCCAACATATCCCTAATATCTCGGATGATCATGTTGTATGCAATCAACCTTTGGAAGTGGATATCAGTCATTCCTTATCATCAAACCCACAAGTTACCCTCCCTAGTCGCTCCTCGAATCCCAATATTTCTATTTCTTCTCTTATTCCTTTATGTGATCCCATATTTATGTTCCTATTCAAATATGCTATGATAATGCTTCTTCTCCCAAGCATTTATCACCAGTCACCTTCTTCAAGATATTGGTAAGTTCATAACACCAACACCTTGTGAGGGAAGAGTTGTTGGGCAAGAATCATTTTGCAACAATCTTATGGACTCATTAGTATCAATGGTCTTATACGTCATCTCTAACAGGGAGCTAGAGATTGATCATATTAGGGACCCCGCTTTGTTGGATTCAGGTCAGAATAAAGTTGAGTTGAACAGGGATAAGCCAAAAGATGTTGAGATGAGATCAATGAAGGATCGTGTGGGAATCAAAATGTCCCCCATTATCCCAAGAACAAAACCAATCCAAAAACAAAGACGAACAACAAGAGAATTAGACAATCTATCAACTGGAATCAATAATGATTGTATTTCTAGTGCTACTAACTCTAGGCCCATAAGGGGATCCAGAAGGAAGGGTTTGAAGAGTTGCCAATGAAGATAATCAGCTGGAATGATAAGGGCCTTGGAAGTGCAAGGCCAAAAAGGTTAATAAAGGATACCACCAAGAATTCTAAAACGGACATTGTAATGCTACAAGAGACAAAATTGTAGCACTTGGATTAGTCTTGGGTTAGAAGTTTATGGAGCATCATAGATAAATAATGGGCTTCGTTGCCATTGGATGGGGCCTCTGGGGTTAGTTAGTGATTTGGGATTTTGAAGTGGTTGAAAGCATAGAAATGTATGGGGAGCCTTCTCCTTGTCTATACAATTCTAGAACAAAAAGAATGATTTGGTTTGGGTTCTATCTTTACTTTATGGCCTTGTGCACCCAAGAGATAGGAAGGATTTGTGGATTGAAGTTAGTGATGTTAAAGCTTGATGGGATCATCTGTGGTACTTAGAGGGGATTTCAATGATATTCGGTTCTCACAAAAAAAAAAGAGGTAGCTCAAGAATAACCCAGTCAATGAGAGGATTCAATAGTTTCATTAGTGATTGTGGTCTCATCGACCTTCCCCTCTCCAATGCTCAGTTCACTTGGTCTAACTTATTGGAAGTCCCTATCTGTTGTAGATTGAATAGATTTCTCATGACCTCTAATTAGATCGATCATTTTGGTCATCATTCACAAATTATTCTTCCTAGAGTGAAGATTGTACCCCGATCTTGATCTCTTCTCTATTCCATTTTGAAAACATGTGGTTCACTCCTCCCTGGTTCCATGACATGATAGCCAACTGGTGGGCCAATACTCAAGTTAATGGATGGAGAGTTGGTTTCAGAATTATAAAGAAGCTTCAAACTCTAAAGATTCACTTAAAATCCTGGAACAAAGAGGTTTTTTGCAACATCGGGATGAAGAAGGCTAAAATTTACTAAGACTTTGAACTATTGGACTGATTTGAGGAATCAAGGAACTAGGATGAAAATGAAAGGGAGGTTAAAAGTAAATTGAAGTAGGAATTTGAATCCATTATCAAAAATGAATAAATATGCTGGCGAAAAAAAGTCTAGATTTAAATGGTTTAAAGAGTTGGATGGAAACATCAAATTCTTCCATAGGTTAGCCAATACAAGAAGCAAAAACCAGATCTCGAAATTACAAATTGAAGACCGTTGTACGGAGGAGGCCAAATGAAATTGAACAAACCCTTTATTTTTTCTGAATCCCTATATGGTTCTCCTCCTAATCCGTGTTAGAAAACTAGAAGGATTAAATTAGACTTGTATCTCAAATGCAAAAGCCGATTGGTTGGAAAGACATTTTCAAGAAATCAAAATTCACGATGCCATTATGGATATGGATGGAGAAAAGGCCGAACGGTTTCATTATGGCATTCTTTAAGAAGTGTTGGAATGTAATAAAGGATGATCTGATACCGGTTTTTGATATTTAAAAAAAAAAAAATTGAAAGGGGAGTGCTTAATATGAGCATGAACTCACTTTTATTGCCTTAATACCCCAAAAAAGGAATTATTGGCCCAAAGAATTTCACACTGATCAGTCTAATTAGAAGTGTCTATAAAATCATCACGAAATTCTCTTATCTACAAGACTATGTGACATGATGGGGGACATCATTGCTTCTTCCCAAGGAGCATTTGTAAAGAATAAGTAAATTTTGGATGAAATCTTGATTGCTAATGAATGTATGGCAAAAATGAAAAGGAATGGAAGGATAGGTTTTGTATACAAAGTAAACATGGAAAGGCTTATGATTACACTAACTGGGACTATTTGGATAATGCTCTTCATCAAAAAGGTCTTGGAGAGAAGTGGAGAAAATGAATCAATCAGTGTATATCCTCCATTCATTATGGCTTGTTCATCAATGAAACTTCAAAAGGATTTTTTCAAGCTAAATGGGGATTGAGGTAGGGTGACTGTTTATCCTCATTCCTTTTCACAACAATGGCTGACACCCTCAATTAATTGATTCCTGAGCTAAGGAGAGAGATATTATCAAAGGGTTCAAAATAAGGAGGAATAATGTATCAATGTCTCATCTTCAATTCATTGATGATACTATCTATTTTGTGAAGCCACAAATCCAACATTAGAACCCTTTTACACTGCTTTGAAAACATCATCATTCTTAAAGTAAACTTGGATAAGAGTACACTTATGGGTTTGAACCTTGAACCTCAAAGAAGATAAAATATCCTTTCGTGGCCAAGTGCTTGGATGCAACAAAGAGAATTGGTTCTTCAATATCTTGGTTTACCTTCAGGAGGACTTCAAAGATCCCTTAAGTTTTGGTCCTCGGTGGTGGAAAATGACTAAGAGATTGAGCACATGGAAGAAGAACTAAATAACCCTAGGAGGGAAAATTGCCTTGATTAGGTCGACATTATCTATTCTCCCGAATTACTTTCTTGCCATCTTCAAAGCCCTGGCTACGATTATCAAAACTGTCGAAAAAATTACAGAGTGATTTCCTTTGGGAACCCGTCATAGTTAAGAAAGATCATCTCATCAAGTGAGAGATAGTTTGCAAACCGGTTGATAAAAAGTGGGCTAGGTCTTGGTCGTTTGTCATTACGAAACGAAGCTTTATTGGCAAAATGGTTATGGAGTCTCCCAAGGGAGCCCAATAGTTTATGGCACCCGCTTATCAATTCTAAATATGGTCTTCTCTCTACTGGCTGGGATTCAATTTCGACTGGAAGATCCACAATAACATGTCCATGGACCAATATCAACATGATTTTTCCGAAATGTCCTCATCTTCTCATATGCGACCTAGGCAAGAGAAACAGAATAAGATTCTAGGAGGATATTCACTGGGGTGACTCCTCCCTAAGGATGAAGTTTCAACAAATTTATTCGATATCCTGTAAGAAAAGCCATCCCATTTCTCACTTCTACTCTCTTCCTAGCCCGATCTCAAACATTGCATGGGACCTTGCCTTCGTCAAGGTCTTAGAGATTTTGAATTAGAAGAAATATCTTCCCTTATGGATTTTCTTGTTGAAGTTTCCTCTTCGTTTGAAATCTCCAATCTCCTTTCCTCGTCCCCTTAAGCAACATACCCATCCATTCCCCCTAAAGCTTAAAACACATCTCCCATTCCCTAGAAATCTTTAAACACATCAACAAAGTTTCACGCAGTAGGGACAATGACGAAGGAGCTGAGAAGTCACTCTAAGCATCTTGTAGTGGTAGTGGTGATTATGGCTCCAAGTATGCAAAATACAAAGCATCTGATTCAACAGCAAAGATCTTTGTTGATGCATTAGTTGAAGAAAATGTTATCACCGTCTTTAGTCACTACTATAAAGTGAGATGGACTTCACCTTCTTTGCCAACAAAATTGACATGCGAACTTGAGGTAAGACTTATTATTGATATTATTGCATTAGATGATATTAGTGATATTGAGCATTTCGTTGATTTTTATGTTGAGGATTTGGGGGAATTCAATGTAGCCATATCATTGTCCCCAAGGGCTTTAAGAGCCCTTTTGCAAGAAGGGGTGGAAGTATCATAGATCATTTGACCAAATAGAGACTGCCTCACGTTTTCATCATCTCCGAGCCATTTGCTGATGATCATGAAATTATGAAGGAAACTAGAAAAGATTCGAAGATGCATTGCATATTC
>JAOXJP010290942.1:0-18845 GCA_025762735.1 Platanus orientalis | reverse complement strand
ATGCTGGAGAGGGAGGGAAAAGAGAGAGGGAGGGAGGGAGGGAGGGAGAGGAGAGAGAGAGGGAGGGAGGGAGAGAGAATGCTGGAGAGGGAGGGAAAAGAGAGAGGGAGGGAGAGAGAGAGAGGAAGAGAGGGAGAGGGAGAGAGACGTTGGGGAGAAAGAGGGAGGAGGGAGGAGGGGTATTTTGGGGAGGGGGTAAAAAAGGAAAAAAATGGGGGTGGGTGTGTGGTGAGGATTTTTGGGGGTGTCAATAGCTGTTCTCGTGTCCGAATTACTCAAAAAATAACGGGTAACCAAGTTGCTAACATCACTCGAGTTTTGGAAGTAAGTTGACCAAATAGTTAGCCGGGTCGAGTAACTAGGCCAAGTTTTCCTAGTAACCAACCAACAAGTTTTTAAACAATGATAGAGATAGACATTCATTTTAATATGAGTGTGTGTTAAGTTTGGGCTAGCCCAAACTCGACCTAGAACCCTTTTTTTAAAGAGTTTTGAGTTTGGGATGAACTAAGCCCAACCCAACTCGAAACAATTTGCTGCCCTAATTTTATGAATAATCATCTTAGTTATTTTTTGGTTTAAAATAGTCACCTTCTCATTACTTACCTAAAAAAAAAAACACATTGCTTATCATGGAGGAGAGCCTGAGGATTTGGTAGGACCAACTAAAGTCACCATAAGGTAGGACCGATTTCACGGGTTGACACATAAGTGTCAAAAAGTCAAAAGTATCCCAAAAAAGTCACCTTTTTGATGCTGATGTGTTGGCCCATGATGTCAATCCTATCTTAGGGTGATTTTAGTTTGATCCTACCACACCAAATTTTGTGGCGGGAGGAGAGTGGTTAGTAGTTAAGTGGGAAAGACTAGATAACAAGGAAAAGGCTGAGGTTGGGCTCACTCACCCATCCACCCTGTCCCTGACGCGTTCGCGTAGGGAGCGTTTCTTCTACTGCGGCTAGGAAATCGAAGAAAAAAACCCAGCCGACTGCAGCATTACGCTAAAAGGACACGGCCCCTCCAATTCTTCTTCTTTTTCGGCACCACATCCATCCTATCCGCGGATGTTTCCTACCTTATCGAAAAGAGAGAAAAAGTAAATTTATAGGTGTGGTGACCTTGAAGGCGGAAAAGATTAGGTACGGAAATCAGTTTTTCCTGATGTATTAGAATGGCATAAGGGGTGGACACATCTGCATTGAAAAGTGATAAACACCCCAAAAAAGTGAAAGTCACTTTTCAGCACAGATGTGTCAGCCCCCTGCTGTCATATTCGTAGAAATATTATTAAAAATATCTCTCCCATTGTGATTATATTCTTAATTTTAGATGCCAACCGTCTACTTTCTATGAATCATTCTGCATTCATCCCCATCTCCTGCCTCTAACAACTATTTATTTTTGTCAATTAGAACGCGTTTTCTTTGTCGATCTCGTTCTTTCTTTCCTTCTTTTTGTTGAACGGTTCCCTGTCTCTCTTTCTCCTCTTCAGCCTTTGAAGATTTAAAGATACGCGATTGCAGGTAACGAAAGCCTCTTTGATTTTTTCTTGAGATTTATCAACGCTTAACCTAAGTTGTTTCACTTTTTCTTTTTCTTGTTGCTGATTGATCTTGTGTTCTTCATTTAATGGATCCTTCCCTGCATAACTGTATGTATTTGTTTCTTTACTTCCCCCCATCACCTCTGTAATTTCTTTATGTTTTGCTTGAATTTGTCATGAAACTTGCAAATTTGCATTTGTTCTGACCTTTGTTCTGATTAGGGCTGTTCCTGCGGCAATTGTAATTATTATTATTTTTTGAATAATGTTTGCGGTGTGAGTTGTTTTGTTATGTTTTTATTTCCACGGGCTTTAGCCATATTTGGTGCTGAAATGGATGAGATATATCTGAAGTTAGGGTTCTTCAAGAGGTGGATTCAGTATCTTCTGTTATGATATTGATAATTGGTCGGTAAAAATTTGCATTTGTTCTGACCTTTGTTCTGATTAGGGCTGTTCTAAACTTCTAATGTAGTAATCGATTGTGATTCTTGATTGAGTTGATTGATTTTGATATGAATCCCCTAATTTTGCATTTCTCGTCTTCACCAGTGTGTGCTTGGTGGAGTTGGGTACTTATTTGTAGCAACTGTCTGGGTTTGATTGGCTTTGAGCGTTCTGTGTATTCTGGTATCTGTAGCTATGGGACATTAATGGGTTATAAATGACCACAGATGAGAATAGTGCTTGATTTTTGAGCAGGTGATGTTGGATGAAGAGTTCACGTTTTGTTAATTATGTATTATGAGGCCATTTTTGTTAATTTGGTGCAGTTGACATTTCATACCTACTCTATGTGGCACCCATGCTGTGGGAGAGGACCATTAATCTTGGTCCACATCTTGGATTGGTCACAACCATCTGATTGAGCTGGCTTTTTTATTTGGAGATCTCCTAGTAGGGCCCCCTAATGATAAAATAGTCCCCGGACCCCCACACGACCTTTCCTGTATGTGTGAGTTATTGATGACAGATGGCTGATGAAGAACCAGGTTTCATGCTGCAGATTATTGCATATCACTTCTTGAAAAGACGAGCTGAACTTACCTTTTTTTTGGAGCACATTTGGTGAACAAATAGGGCATGATAGGGCAGTCATAGTTGTGGATAAGCAGTTATCACTATAATGTGCTCATTGTAGACAGTCTTGCCTCCGAAAACATGTTTTGCATGGTTGCATAAATAGTAAATGGGTAAAGTACCATTTTCTCCAATTTCAGCGTATCTTATATATAATTAACTAAGTTTCACACATCTTATTGAAAACCTAGATTGGGAAACGGTTGATGTTTTGCCTGTTGTCTCCAGAACACCATCAATTATGTTGATACAGGAGCATCCATGACAAATAAGAAATTACATGATGATCATGGATGATCAAGTGGGATCCGCTAAGAGTTTTGTTATAAATTATTAGTTCTTTTTATTTATTTATGTACTTGAGTTGTAATTATGGTTGTCAATCTGGCCAAGCTGGGACGGACTAAGGTAAAGCCAAGCCCAGCCCGAAACATACGACTTGAACCCGAACTTGGCCCAACACAGTCTGCCCGAACTCTGCCCAATTTCAAATAACGAGCTTCAGGCCGGCTCGAATTTCTAAATACCAGGCTTTGGGTTGGAGGTTTTTCTGCACGTCGATCACTGCATGTCCCCTGACATGGATGCAGAAGTGCTCGAATGCAGTGTTCTTCACTGCAATTTGCAACTTGACCTCGTCGGTCTTGTCAGAATCGATCCTTAGACTGACATTCTTATGACATTCAGAGTTGAATTGGGGGGCCTTATATTCTTGAATCCAACCACTTGAAGCACATCACCTACTCTATAGCGGTAGAGTCTTGTTGAGATAAAATTTGAGTGACAAATAATTGGATGAAGCTTTATAGCCTTATGAACTTCTGACAAGTTTAAAATAGAAATTCAGTCAGTAAATCATTGAATCTTATCGGCATTAGTGATGACGATGAGCTCGTACTCTTACCCAACATTAATGTTGACGAGATCCACCAAATCCTGCTTCTCTTTCTCGTTCAGGGGTTCAGGTCAGAGATGGAATTGGAGACAACATGATTCCTGTGTGCACGGGCTAGAACTCAAAGTAGGCCATGGTCAAAAGAAGGGTGTAGGAGACTGATTTCACTAGGTTTGCAGAGAGGAGTTGAGTGGCACCAGAAGAGGAAGGAGAAGCAATGAGATTAGGGTTAGAGTTATATTCTTTTTGTTTAGTTATACACCATTGTATTAGGATTTAATCCAACTGTGTATGTTTAATCTAAATTAAAACTTCATATACATACTTCAGACCGTGCCGGGCTAGGCTTCGGGTAAAATAAGCTATACCCGAGCCCATCCTGAAAATTACTTCGGGCTTTAAATTTGGGCCCAAACTCAGCCTAGTCCAAAGTTCAACTTTCCCAGCCTGCCTTTTCTTACAAATCAGGCCTATGGCTAGTGCAGCCCACTCGACAGCCATAGTTGTAATTCCGTAACTTGCTTTTAACCCAAATTTTCAGAGGTCAACACTTACCTTTTGGCTTGATTTTGGTGCCTTTAGAAAGGTTATTCAGTTACCTTTCAAACAAGACTTAGATTTCACAAATCCGATGTGATTTGAGAAAGACTTGACCAAATTATCGATGAGATATCAATAAGTGACGGGAATAGAGTTTTATACTAAGTTCTATTTGATATGCTTTTAGGAACTCTTAGCAATAGATATATTTAGTTTCCAGTTTTAGTAATTCTTTTGGTTTATTAGTAGGTAATACTTTGCAATTAACAGCAAGTATTGTTAGAGAGTTTAGGAGTTTCTAAATTGTCTCAAGGGTGAAGTTGCTAATTTGGGTCACTATTTAAGTTATTTAAACACTCCAAAGAATGAATGAAGATTGAGTTGATTTATTTTGTGTGAAAGCTAGCTAAATTCACTAGGGTTGAGTCTGGGCCTCTCTTTTATCCTTCTAGGTTGAGGCTAGCCTCCTTAATATTACCACACGGATGGGCAGTGAGCAGGCTGCAACAAGTCTGGGACCGTTGCTACCTGAATCTCTTCTTCTTTTCTTCTTCTTTGTGTGTTTGATTGACAACCTCTACTACTGATACTCGTACTTTTTGGATGATTAACCATCATCACTTGTTGGCTGTAAGTTGATGTCCTTGATTGCTCAGGTTCCAGTCTTCAATTGCTGCTTAAGATGTATTAGTTTGGAATTCTGCTGTGTTTATTTATAGACCAGACCTGAGTTTTAACCTTTTTATATACTTTTAGTTTTTTTTTTAATCTTAAATTTTGTGGATTGGTTCTCTATCCATAAATCTATTCACCTCTAAAATTTCAGCTCATTTTAATATCTCTAGCCTTGGTTTAAGTCCCATCAATATCTGCTCAGAATTTTCTAGATTTGTTCTAATCTTGGTTGTCTTTGTTTAAGCTGCATAACTTTAGCTTTTTGTGATCTGTTCTAGATCTATTTCAAACCTACATTGGGCCCTTAACCTGCAGGAGTTTCATTGATCCTTAGACCATCCTGCATCAAATTGGTATTAGAGGAAATCCATATAAACTCACAATTGTTTTACCATGAATAAGACATCTTTCAATCAATATAGAGATTTGCTGCAATATTTTCTAAAAGATTTTATAAGAGTTGAACTCAATGAGGTGATGAATGAGATAACAACTATTAAATGGAAAAGAAGGTTTGATATTACTCTGGATCTCATTTGTGCTTCAAGGTAGAATCTTATTTTATACTACAAATGGGACCTCTTTAAAGAGGTTTCATGATTTTGAGGTGCAACGGCAAGAGCATATGCGATGTAAGTTAATGGGCTATTAAGGAAGGGATGGTTGCCATGAAGGGTGGGCTTGTGAAATTTTGCAGTAGCTTTGAGGTTGTTGATGACATGCTAGATGAAGAAACTTTAGAAGATGAGCCCAATGCATCCATCATGGAACCTCCTACTGAACAACCATCCAATGAGGGAGACAATGAAGAGGTTGACAATATTGCATATGAAGATGGCTTTGATGTTACATATGAGGTTAGTGATGAGTTGCACAATAAAGGCAATACAAACTTGCCGATGAACCATTTTTACTTGTTGACACATGTGCAATTGCTGCCCCAATATTAGAAGACCAAGGTGTTGAGAACAATGGCTGGTACTATGAACAAGCTTTCTTTCACATCCAAGGGCTGACTATTTACTTCCCCCATCTGAAGTGTCACTATCAATTGCCGGCACAACAAAATGAGGAAGTTAAGAAATAGTGTGTTGTTGATTTCAGAACTATGAGCTCAACACCACCAAGTTCGAGAATAAGTAAGAGGAGATCTTCAATAAGTTCATGGTCAAACTCTTTTCCACTAGGGGAGAATGATACGGGTGCATCCATGAGAAATGCAAAGCAATTAGATGATCAAGTGGGGTTTGTTAGAGTTTTTTTTATTTATAATTGCAATCTCGTAACTTGCTTTTAGTCCAAATTTCCAGAGGTCAATACTTGCCTTTTTGGCTTGATTATAGTGTCTTTAGAAAGGTTATTAAGTTACATTTTAAACGAGACCAAAATTTCACAAATCTGATGTGATTTAGGAAAGTTATGACTAAATTACTGATGGGATATTAGTATGTGACAGGAATACAGTTTTTAAGTAAATTGTATGTAATACTTTGCAATTAAAAGCAAAAATGGTTAGAGTTTATGAGTTTCTAAATGGCGTCCAAAGTCTAGTTGCTAATTTGGGTCATCATATAATCTATTGTCTTTGTTTATGTAATTATTGATTCTAACCTAGGTTGTCTTTGTTTAACCTGCATAAGTGTATCTTTTTGTGATCTGTTCTGGACCTCTTTGAAGGAAAGGCTAGATTTGGGACGGAGCTATTGATTTTCATATACAAGTCTTTGTTTGATTGGGTATCCGTGGGGGCTGATTTTGAGGATATTGAGTGGTATTTGATTTGGTGTGAGGAGATGCAGTTTTCTTTTTCTTGTTTGTTTGTTTCTGCTTCTTTGTTCTCACCTCCTGGGTGATGTGCTTTTGTTTTGTTGTTTGTTTTTGCTTGCTTCTCTTTTCAATAAAGTGTTCCGTTTATCTCTCAAGGAAAAAAAAAAAAAACCTACATTTGGGCCATAACCTGTAGGAGTTTTGTAGGTCCTTTAGACCATCCTGCATCAAAAAATGTCCTATTAAATTTTCCATACATTGTGGAATTCTGATTCTTAAGCATGTCTTTGTCAACTGATGATTATCTCTTATACATCTTTATGAAATTTCTTATCTAAGATCATATGCTAAGCCCGAGTTAGAAATAGGGTGTCATGATGATGGTTCAATGTCTAGTCAAGGGAATGTTGATGGACAATCTTTTTCACCCTACCATTTCACCAGGATGGGTCACTATTTTTCTGTTATCACATAATTAAGTGGGCTTCTGTTTCAGGCTACACGATGAGAAGTGGAACACATAGTGTTGGTGAAAGTTCTAGTTCTACATCTCTTAACAGTCAGCAGGATGTTGATGATGATGGGATGATTGCAGTTGTACTGTCAGAAGAGTATGCTAAATTAGATGGTGCAGTTGCGAGACGCCTTTCTAACCTGGCACCCATTCCTGTAAGCTAACTTGTCATTCTAAACATGTTGAGTTTACATCTTCACATTTTTATTTTTTAATAGGTACATCTTCACATTTTTTTTTACAACTTTTTGATGGATGTCCATTCTTCACATTTGAATCATAGATCCTTTGATCAATGTCTTCTCTTTCTTCTAGGTCTAGAGCCAAAATTCGAAGTTTTCTCTCTTCAGATTTCTGTGAGAGAAACTGTGCCTTTGTATTATCTTTAGAAAACAGTATGCATGAAGTTTAGTTAGTCCACATTCATATATGGAGTTTGGCATACTTGTTAATTTTTTTTTTTTGCTCCTATTCGTTTTTTTGATTTAATCTTGAGAGTTTTTCTCTTCATTGCAATTCCTTCATCTTTTTCTATTATTTTCTTTTCTTCCAAGTTTTACTATGTTTTTTCCTCTGGAAATGTCTAACCCTTTCATATTGTTCATTCACATTGCTATGGTCCTGAAAAACAGATAAGCAATCCCCTTGTCTGAACTATGACTCAACAAGTAGCACTTGCTCCTTCTCGTTAATAAAGTATTTGAATAAAAAGTTAGATGATATATGGTCATAAAATAATTAAAGGTCTTATATTTTTAAAATTAAATAGTCCACGAAAAAATGTTCTAAAGATTAACTATAGGTTAAGTTATTAAAGTTTAAATATCCATCCTTTTTTGTTCTCTTTAAAATTTGTTGTAGAGTTCAAAATAGTCCACTTTTTTTAAAAGATTAGTGGTATGGTAACTAGTTTGTTTTTTTTAAAATATTGTTACCTTTCATATCTGTTCCCTTATTTAACTCTCAAGTTTACTTAGAATGTGGAGTTGCTTACTTTTATTTGGCCATCATGTGGTAAGACCATTGTTACCAGAGCGAAGAGTGAAAGCGAGAAGCAAGGCTCAATAAATCCTTGAGAAGATAGAAGTGAAAAACGATAAAAAGTTAAATAACTATAAGCTACAATCAATAAAGTGAATAAACTTAAAGAGAGTACTAAAAGACCTAAAAGCTATTATTTAAGTAATAAAGAATCATGACATAATCAATATGCAAACCACTTGTTATTAGTATGGCCAGCAATACCTTAGATTTTACCATACATAAGATTTTTGTGTAGATAACTTACATTTTAGAGTCTGACTAAAGAAGACCTTATATGAAAACCATTGGATTTGAATCTTTTTAGTGGATTGGAAGAAAATAATATAAACAATGACTTCAATATTAAATATTTTTTTTCCTTATAAAATCATTACTAAAATCTCATAGATAATATTTTATTCAATGCTAGTAGCATAGGATTTCCATTAAATAAAATACAGTATTGTTTCTTGGATCACTTCCAATTGATCTCTAGACATTTCCACTCGTTTTCCTAAATAGCTTCCACTCGTTTCGTCGTGCTTCCCAAATGTGGGAAGCATGCTTCCTTCCCACTACTTGGGGAAGCGGAATGGAATTAGCCTCCCAGACGAGCTTCCCACCTTGTACCAATGTACCAAGCTTTCGTGCAACTGTGGGTAAGACAATAATATTTGTCGCTTACAATGGTTGGCATCCTTTAAGGCTTGTGTTTCAGATTGACTGGTGAGTGAGATCCCTTACAAGGATTTAAAAATGTAAGATCAGTCACTGAAACCAGCAAACATCAATTTATCCCCCAAAAAACTAGCAAACATCAAATTTTTTTAAATTTGCACTATGTAATTAAGAAATAACAATGAAGTTACCTGTACAGCTATACCTGATTCTGTGACAATGATAAGCTCCTTCAAGAAATGCCCACATATTACAGTTCCCTACATTACCTGGCTTCTAGCATGTACTCATGCCTCCATTTTTCTTCTATTTTGTGGTAGTTGATTTAAGTCATTAGTTCTTGAAATTTTTATAGTTTTCATTGATTCTAAATGTCTATTTTCCAACAAAGAAAAACAGCTTCCTTGAATCTTTTCTTGCATCTTACTTTGGAAATTTCAGCATGTTCCACGGATAAATTCCTACATTCCCAACTTAAGTGATGCCAGTCTGGATCACCAACGGCTCCTCCAGAGGTATGTTTATTTACTTAGCACCATAAATATTATTGTGGGAAATTTCCTGGCAAGGGCATTGTTTGAATACTTGCTGTAACATTTTGTTTTCTCTGGGTTTGTTTTCTGCAAAAATCTTAAGATTAAAAAAAAGTGAGTATATAAAGAATAATTATAACGTTTACCTATTAAGTTTGTAAAGCTTGTGGAAAAATACATGCAAACGGGTGTTTCTGAATACTCGAATCTTTTCATGATATCAAAGTTTTGTCATTTATTAAAATCTTGTGATATTAACACCAGTATAATTTAGCATGGTTTGCTTTAATAATGTGAAAGGAAGACTTTGAACAGCCTTATCCTGAAAATAATGTTATGGATATGCAATGGTTTGATCTTTGAGTGGTTTCCTCTTTGTATGAAAGGTGCATGTTTCCTTTTTGGTGTTATTAGTGTAAATTTTGTTGTTAGAACTTGAGCATAAGGTCTCTCTGTAGGGTTAGCTGAACTTGTATAAACTTGGTTAAACATCAGTGTTGTTTCTATTCTTTAATTGTAAAGAAAAACATCACTGAAGTAATTCGAAAGACTGTTCGGAGAAAAGAGAAGACCTTTTCCTAATGATGTTGAAATATCAAAGATGCTCTGTAGGATATACATTGAATATAAACAAGTTTGGATTATGATGAATTCAATTTTCCAAATCTCTACATTTTGAACCTATAACAGAAGTTTCATGGTTCATAGCATCTATGCAAGTATGTAGGTGGCCCAAAAAAACTTTTTTTGCACCCAAAAAAAAAAAAAAAAAAAAAAGCTATTTCTTGTCTATAATGTTTAGATGGAGGCATGATGTGGACATCAAAGCTAAAGTGGGGCCCACATGACATGTGGGTGGGACCCACACGTGTGATCCTTGTGATAGCCAAGTGGGAGACGTATAGAGCATCTTAGATTTGATTTAATTAGTATTTTATCAGGATTTAATGTTAGAGATTATCTTTTATTTCTTTTGAATTTATTTTAGAATCCTGATGTAGTTAGGATTTTCAAATCAAAGTTGTAATCCCGTTTTTCCTCTTTAGGCCATATTTTGGAGGGTCAAACTAATCTGTTTGGGTTGATTTTGGTCCCATTTGAAAGGTTATTCAGTTACGTTTCCAACGAAACCAAGATCTTGAGAATCTGATGTGATTTGAGAGAGTTATGGCCAAAATACTGGCAAATGTCACTCAAAACCGGGATTTAGTTATTTTAGAGTTTTATTTTTTTAGGAAGTCTAATTAAAGTGGGATTTGGAAATATTGACCTGTAAAGTCTATATATATGCTTGTAACCCACAACTTTAGGGAGGAATGAAATTGATGAATAAAGAATTTTCTGCTTTCTAGCTCTTGATTAGTGTATCTACCTTTGTAAAAAAACCAAGAGTGGTTTTCCCCAAAGGTAGATTCCTTGGTTTTATTCCAACTTGGTGGAGGCCAAGATCCCCTGTTTTGGGTTTAGAAAAGCTTCAAATCAGGTCTTTATCATTCTTTTTTCTATCTACATCACTTCGGGTTTTATTGATATTCTAGGCTATCTTTATACATCAACTTTGGTATCATCTTGATTATGTTGCATCAAAATTTCAAGAAGAAAATTGCTGCCCATTTAATTAGAGTGGCCAACGCCCCCATGCTAGGGTGGCTAAGGCGTTTGTCTTCTCTAGGGAAGAGTCAGGGTGAAAACTCTGGAGGGGAGAGAGGGTGAGCAGTGTGCAGTGGAGTCACCTGCTCGGGGTGGGTTCGGTTGGGGAGGGCAAGATGTACACAGCTTTATCCCCATTTCTAGAGAGGTTGTTTCTGTGACTCAAACCCGCGTCACCAGGAACGTTAACGGTAAGCCCACGTGGCCATACTAAAAAAATTAGAGTAGTTTTCTTTATGTTTTTAGGGTTAATTTGGAGAAATTTAATGTAATAAGGCTCTAAAAGCCAAGGATGGGAGTTGGGTAAAATTTCTAGGAGTTAGGAGTCTTTTATTTCAGTTTTTTTTTAAAGTTTATATGTGTTAAATAAGGGTTGACCGTACAGCACATGTTTAGGAGTATTTTAGTCACAAATTTTATTTTATAATTCGGGTTTTATGAAAAGCAGCTGCCACTTTATGTAATCAGTTTAGGGGATTAATGAAGTTGGCGTTTGGAGCCTCACGGCTGGTATTCTCTACTCCAAGGATCCGTCACTCATAAGATGAGTTTCTTCCTCTACTTCTCTCTCTTCACTCTTCTATTTCTCTCGCACACAATCACACTTATTCTTTATTCTCTTCTTTTTTCTTCTCTTCTTCTCATCTTTCTTCTATTCTATATCATATCTTTGCTGTGTTTTTTACTTCTTATTTGCATTCAAATATTGATAAAACTCTAAAAATCCGAGTTTCTTGAAATCTGAAAATTTCTGTAGACCATATACCATTTTTTTTTTTTTTTGGCTTTAATTTTTCTTTAATTTCTTTGCTTCTAATTCCTAATCTAATCTTTCCTGAATTAAAAGATTGTGTTCTTGCATTATTTTGTTAAATATTTGGGATTCTTGAAGCATTTTAATTGAATTTCCAGCATTCTTGAATTTCAAGATCCAATCTTTACATTTTTAAAATTTGTTTTGGACATTCTTCTATCATACTTAACCTTGTAGGAATTCATCTCTTGGAAATCCTACCTCAGTGTGGTAATTGGAAGTCTATTCTCTCAATCAAGGCATATTTCTAGAAATTTATCCGGTTTAGGTTTGGGTCAAGTGTAAATATAAATTTTTGGAAGGACATATGGGTGGAAGATGTTCTGCTTAGTAAGCTATTCAGTCGTATCTTTTGGTTGGCTTTAGATCCTCAGTGTTCTGTGGCAGATTATTGTGACGTGCAAAGGAGGGTACGGGATTTGAAGTTGAGAGGGAATTTCAATGATTGGGAGATGGGGGAGATACTTGGGTTGTTGGAGTTGATAGCTGTTGTTAGCATGGATGTGTGTAGGTCTGATGGGTGGGAGTGAAGCCTTAACTCGAAAAGGCTCTTCACTTCTAAATCTTTGTCTGCTGAATTAGTGAGTTCTAGGGCTTCTCGTTCCCCGTTAAAGGCATATGGAATTGGGACATTCTCTCTAAAGTATCGTCCTTCCTATGGAATGCCTACCCAGATAAAATTCTTACCCTTCACCATCTTCAAAGTAGAGGATGGAGCTTGGCTAACAAGTGTGTCTTGTGTATGAAGAAGGAATCTGTGAATCACCTTTATCCATTGCCCCATGGCTTCAAGGGTGTGGGGATTTTTTTCTCACCTTCAAATTTCCTGGATCTTCCCTAAATACCTTAGCGATTTGGTCATGGGTTGATGTATTAGAGATCTTGAGAGTTTTCCTCTTTTCATTTGGCATGTTCTGCCAGGGGCCATTTGTTAGGGGTTGTGGAAAGAAAGGAACTATAGGATTTTCGAAAACAAGTAAAGGAGTGATGAAAAGTTGGTTATCTTCATTTACAAGACCCTTTTTGATTGGGTGTCTATTTGGGTTGATTTTGATGAAATTGAGTGGTAATTCACTTGGTGCAAGGATTTGCAATGTTTGGTTGTTTGTTTTTGTGCTTTCTTTTTCGTTTTGTTTCTTCTTTTTGTTCACCTTCTTGGTGATCTCTTGCTGCTTCGCTTTCTTTTTGCATTTTCAATAAAGTTCTTCGCTATCTCTCTAAAAAATAAAAAATAAAAAATAAAAAAATTCTAACAATCAACTCCAATGATTAAAATGAATCAGGACCTTTCCAAAACAAAACAATATGAAGACTATGGCATCTGAAACATAACAGCCTTCTTCCCTAGAAGTGAGCTCCAAGCACGATGCCATAAATGCCTGTAATGCAATAATTTGTTTTCCAGCAGATAAAAGGGATAGCCCGTATCACCAACATTTCCCTACTTATATGCATGTACCAACATTTCTCCTCATTCTAAAATCATGTGGGATTTTTACAAAGGAAAAAAAGGAAACTTACCAGACATCATAGAATCACAAAATTTATTCCCAACTAGCTTGAAACCGGAAATAGATATAGGCATTTATGACAATGAGATAGTAATAAATCCGAAGTAATGATTATAAATAAACAAATGACTGGCATGCAACACTTCAAGTTGGGTATACAGTCAAACCAACCAAAATAAATTAATCAAATACAGACCGTTGCAGTAACTTCATGCTGTTGACGGTAGACTTCAACAGGTGAGAGATTTGCAACATCGGAAGAACCAAGCATCCTTGGAGGTGGCCTCGTTGGTGCATTATTGGAAAAAGCTGGACTACCACCAGCAGTATTGTACATATTAGGCATTGCATGCCCAGCTGGAATATTCAATCCACCAGCGCGACCAGGTGTGACACTTTGATGTGTAACACCATCCATCCTCATTTCCTGCTGTAAAATATAAACAGTGAGATCAAATATCAGTTATATTAAGTAAAACATAATATTCATCCAAAAAAAATTAAGCAAAACATAATGGCATATCCAACTTCCATACCACTCCCCCAAGAAAAAGTAAACAGATAAAAATCAAAATAGATGAGTTGCTCCACACATAAAGTATTGTTTTCTTTTTTTCTTTCAGTTAAAAAATATTCATTTTCAGTGTAGGATCCTTCTTTCTGTTTCACCTCTAATCAGATATAGATTTAGGATATCAACACTGTCAGGTGATAGAAAGAATCAATATAACGAATTGATAGTGACGAAACAAGATAACTTGTGCATGCCAATCACAATTCTACATATATGACATACTGCTATGATAGGTGAAATTTCAAACAGTAAGTGCAACTAGTGATGGTTTTGCATTTCATTGTTGTATCTATAGTAATTAGCTCTAATTAACAAATATTGGAGGAAGAAGTTTAAAATAAACTACAGAGAAATGACAGAAATGCAAACCTGCTGATTCCGTGCCATGGGAATTGTAGCAAGCTTTGGCTGCTGAGGAAGCATCACTGAGCTTTCCTTGCTAGCATTGAAGTAATATTCATTTCCAGTTCTTCCACGTTGATCTTCATACCCCATTTTCAATCCAACAGGAGGTCCACCAGGTTGTTGATTATGCATCATTGCTGACCCCATCTGATTTTGAACCATCGGTCCACCTATTTGTTGCCCCATCTGTTGCCGATGGATAGGATCAGTGGTGGATTGCTGTGCCTGAGCTAAAGAAGCTGCAGTTTGTTGTGTGCTGACAGATGAATTGCTAAATTGCTGTGCATGAACCGACTGAACACCCATCTGTAAACTCTGAACAGCATGGGTTCCAGTGGGCAGGTTTTGGATCTGTGATGGAGAAAATGCAATTTGCTTTCCCTGTTGAAATTCAACTTCGTCCCTCTGCAGAAATCCCATTTTCTGCCCCTGATGATGAGAAAACTGCTGCCCCTGATGATGCGAAAACTGCTGTGCATGCTGTTGTGACATTTGTGGTCCTTGTGGATATGAGATCTGTTGTGCCTGTTGCTCTGAAATTTTTTGCCCCTGTGGAAGTGAGGTTTGCTGATATGGCATTTGCTGCAGCTGATGATGTGAGTATTGCTGCCCTTGATGTTGTGGTGTTTGCTGACCCAGCAGTTGTGGCATTTGCTGCCCCAATTGTTGTGGCATTTGTTGCCCTGGCTGCTGTAGCATTTGCTGTCTAAGCTGCTGTTGCATTAACTGCCCTTGCTGTTCCACGGTTTGTGCCATTGGTGACTGTTGTTGTGCAGCTTGTGCCAATTGTGGGCCCTGCTGCTGTGGCATTGGTTGCCCATGCTGTTGGACAACTTGGGTCATTTGTTGCTCCTGCTGCTGTGTGGTTTGGCTCATTTGCTGCCTCGGCTGACCCAGCACACCATTCGGGAGTGGTGTCCGAGCCATGGGTATTGGAGCAAGCTTAGGTGTAGAAGCTGGAGGAGGTAGGCCAGGCGGCAATGGAGGAGGTAGAGTGGCCGGTCTTTCATACTGAGTGACATTGGTTTCAGGATTCCAGTAGTATAGTAGGCCACTGCTTCCATCGATCAATCCTTTCCAAGGCTTTGGAAGAGTTGGATCATCAGGTGCATATCGGGGGCCCAGCGAAGCCGAAGCTGACTCCGTAGTTGCCATGCACAATTGTTCTATGCTACCATATAAAACCCAAAATTCAATACTAGATTGTTTGTAATGCAAAGGGTAAAAAAACACTTGATGGAAGAATTCAATCTCGTCTACCAAACTAGCAATATGCCGTCTAGAGGTCAAAACCCAACGATATGGCCGCAAAAAAAAGACCAAAATTAAGCAAAAAGGTTCCACACACGAACATTGAACAGCACCAAATAAAAAGGAGATGGAAAGAAGTATGAATTTTTAACCCAAATTGATGAAACTGCGACTCTGTAAACCCTACGAAACATCAAATCGACACTTCTTCCTAATACGCCAAACTAGATAAATATACAGACTAAAAATCAATCTCTTCAACTAAAAATTCATGAATTTATTGCCCGTAAACCCTAGGAAACCTTTAACAGATCCGATTTGACTATATATATACATAAAAAATCGAAGAAACATAAATAGAGCAAATCTTCAATGACTACAAAACCCTATAAAATATTACTGAACAAAAACCAAGAGAAACTAGATGCATCAAAACCAAACGAGCTCTGGAACTCAACCCCTAGGAATATGAAACTACAAAAATATTCCAAGAACCTCATTGAAACGAAGACGAAAGAAAGGAACGGGGGAAGAAATGAGAAAAGTAGCTTACCTCGTCAATTAAATCGAAACTTTTAGGGTTTTGCAGAGCTCCTCTTCTCTCCCTCCGTAAAGCTTCGGGGACGAAATGCAGAAAAACAGTAAAACCCTAAATCCCCCTTTTGGGGGGATGATAATTTAGGCTGGAGCCAGAAAATCGAAGAATTCGAATCTTCAGCGATTCGAACTTTCGATCTTGAAAGAGAGAAGGGAGAAAAGGCGTTCAAGGGAGGCTTGAATACCTCCGCCCATATTAGGGTTTGTGAAAAAAAAAAATCTGGGCCGGGTGCCCAGGCTTCTTTGCTGGACAATCTGAGGTGACTTTTTAACAGGTACGACAGAAGACACATCAATCCGGACCGGGACCGAGCGCTCAGCTTTTGCTGTTACGAACCTAGCTAATACGCCACAAGCCCAGAGTGATGGAACGCTAACGGCACATAGGTAGGCCCTTCGACCCGGAAAAGATTAGGTACGGAAATAAGCTTTTCCTGATATAATAGAATGGCATCAGGAGTAGACACAACAGCATTAAAAAGTGATAAACACCCCCAAAAACTGAAAGTCACTTTTTGGCACTGATGTATCAGTCCTTGATGTCATTCTAATACATCAAGAAAAACTGATTTCCGTACCTAATCCCATCCCACTTTGAACCATTACGATCGGAATGCTCCCCCAAGCTTTGCAATCGAACCTGAGGATTTGGTATGACCACCTGAGATCAGCCTCAGGTGAGACTAACATAAGGGGCCTACACAACACCAAGTCAAAAGCATCATCAAAAAGTGTAAATCACTTTTTCTATGCGGATGTATCAACCCCTTATGTCAGTCTCACCTTAAGCTCACTTTAGGGGCCACACCAAGGCCAAGGCCCACAATCGATGGTTCAATAGCCCATTTTATGCCCCAAGGATTTGGTACGGATCCTTCAGTTAGCCCAACATCAAGGGCTAATACATACATCCACATTGAAGGGCTTGGATTATGTGAGAACGAATCTCGTGAGAACCATGAAAACGGTACCAGAGGGGCTGACGCATCAGTACCAAAAAGTGATTTGCACTTTTTGGGGGCACTTGTCACTTTTTGGCACTGATGTGTTTGTACCCTGATGCCGTTTTCACAGTTTTCACAATATTCGTTCGCACCTAATTTTTAGTGGAGGATGTAAACAAGGCTACGGTAGTATGGTCACAACAATATGTTTAAAAAAACCAATTTTGGAATAGGAGAGCTCCAAAGTCAACATCATGCACATGGAAGTATCTTGAGTTGCAAAGGTATTCGATTTCAGTCTATGGATTACCACCAATTGTGGCCACACAGCGGGGGATAAGGAAGCAACATCCAACTTAAAATTTGTTAAAGAGTAAATTGATCCCATATACAAAGTTTGGCAGGAAGAAGCTCACGATTCATCTAAGTAATTGTAGACATTAATGCGGGGTACACTTGTGAGACTAAAACTCCTTCAAGCAAATTCACAACAAAACCAATGTACAAATCCATATAAGCATCGTTGCCCTCCTCTCATCTTCGACAAACAATGAGAATGTGCACAACCTTGGAAAACTTAAAGAAGATCCAAATTATTCTGTTAAGAATAATTATGTTCATTTGGAGATGTTTAAATGGTATTCTCATTAGGGTAACCATTTTCAAAGTTTGTACCTAAAACAAAGCCCCATTATACTTTATATGGCTTGGAGATGGAAACACTAGACCATGTATCCTTCCGTTGTTCATTCACTCAAGCTATATGGATTCTTTCATTTCTAGGGCTTTGTGTTAGTGAACTGTTAAAGGTTTCAAAAGCTGGATGTATAAGTGTTTGACACCACCATATGTTCATTCAGAATTCACCTTATCTAGCACATATGGATGGTGCGAAATCAGAAGATATTGAGCAATTAGGTAGTGTCGGTGAAATCAATTATCAACCTTGTTGCAGTATTGGTTAATGAATACCATAGAGTTTCTTAAATCATTCTGTTAAATACTCCTTGGGACTACAAAACATGCAATGTTCAATCCATCATACGGATTATGAACAAATTGTGGTTATAAAATCTAATGGATCATCAAAACAATCTTAATTGGGTTAGTTAAGTAGGCTCTAAAGGCTTGTTTTGGTTTTTTAGGTAATCAGGCTCTAAAGGCTTGTTGACACCCATGTTAAGATTTAAAACATGCAATATTCATTAAAATATGAATTGCGATTTTATAAATCTCGTAGGATCATTGCAAGTGATATTGTGAGAATTTAATGGAAGATTTGAAACAACCATGGAGAATAAGCAATCTCATGATTTTTGCAACCCATCATGAGAGAAAACTGAAAAGTCTTTTAATATACCTTTATTCGGTGTTGCATGGGTGCATCTAAGCCCGTGTATACCGTAGTGACCATCAACTAGAATTGGGTCACACCTGTTCATCATTCAATCAGATAGAAACAAACATTCATGATTATTGCAAGAGCATGCACCAAAATTCTAACACGGTCTACTTCATAAGTTGGTTTACTTGTAGTGGGATGGTTTTAGAAATATGAGTCTGAGTTTTGTCACTTTTTTTTACTCTTGTTTTGAGATGTTAAAAGATAGTAAAGATGTTCTTTAATTTGTATTTTGTATTTTGTATTTTGTATTTTTTTAATGAAATAATTTCTTTTTGTTATGTTAGAAAGTAAGCCAACTCTGCTGCGCATGAAGTGTGGCTCATTAAAGGTCACACCAGTGGTTTGATAGCTTTTAGGATGGAGAATGACTGTCTCTTTTGAGACAGACCTCTATTATCGTGCATTGATTGACACATGATGTGTTTTTGAATTTGATGTCTTTTATT
>JAOXJP010290931.1:0-18848 GCA_025762735.1 Platanus orientalis | reverse complement strand
CCTCATCCCTCTCCTACCTAAAAAATCCCTCCCTCCCACACCTCCAACAACCACTCCAACAGTTGCAACGTCTTTCCCGACGATTGCAGCGACCCCTCTGGCACCCCTTCCTCTCCCGCACTCCCCCCTCTCTCTTTCTCTCTCCCTCTCTCATTTGGCAACCCTCCTCTCTCTCCCTCCCTCTCCCGCACTCCTCCTCTCTCTCCCTCTTCCTCTTTCTCTCTCTCTCTTTCTCCCTCTTCCTCTTTCTCTCTCCCTCTCTCTTGCACCCCTCCTCCTCTCTCCTTTCTCTCTCTCCATTTTTTTTTGTTCGAACTGTTACTGAGGGACCATTGTCGTCAGAAAGATAGGGATGGGGTGTCAAGGGGCCGCCATTGTTGCCAGCGTTAGGAAAGGGTGGGATTTGATAGAAGAAGGGGAATTGTATTTTAGGTAAGGAAATGGGTTGGGAAAAGGATATAAAAGGAAAAACAGTACAAAAAAATTTAAGTGAGGTGAGTTTAGAAATTTGTGTGGTGTAAATAGCAGTTCCTTTCTAAAAATCACAAAAGACAAAAAGTCACATTAAAAATTAAAAAAGAAAGAGATAGAAAAGTCCATGATTAGTTTTTGTCTATGTTTCATATAAAAAAAAAAAAAAATTACTATGACGGATCTTTTGCCATTTGGGTTTAATTAGTAGCCTTCTAATGAATCCAAATAACGAGAGAAAGAGGAGAATGCATTATTTGAAAGGTTTCGGAATGCCCACTGCTACAGGTGATTCGAAGCCCTCTCATGTGACCAAAAGATGAATGCTAAGTTCTGACCCCGAAAAAAAAACAAAAAAAACCAGGAAGATTGTTAAGGCCAGTTCCATGGTGTATGCCAGCTGGTCATGGTAGTGTCGCCCACCGATGTGACAGCGTACAATGATTATCACATTGGACCCAATTACGTGAAATGAAAAAGCATCAAAAAATACTTTGGAAAATATACTCTTAAGAGACCAAAACACTTTAAACATAGTATCTGCTTATCTGACCCAACCCAACCCGAGCAGGCAACCTCTACCGCACGCTGCTCACCCCACTCCCCTCCAGGGATTTGACATTGTGTCTTTCTTGTGGAAGAGAGCTCTAGAGCGTTGGCACGTGGTACCATGCCTTTTTGAATTTCATATTGAACCAACTGGGGTACATTATGGATCCAGACCAACTGTGTTATTCTAACCTAATAGCACGTTTATACCAAGCATAGTAAACCAAAACTTGTATGCCCTCACAATTAGGGGGAAAACAAATCCTCTACAACAAACTTAAATGACATTAAACAAAAACAGCTATCAAAGAATGACACATGGTTAAAGGTGGGCCCATTTGTAAGTTAACATCCTGACATGTGTATTAAACTCTCACCCAATGTTGAAAGTTTTTTGTGTACATGTCCCACTTTGACGGCAGTTTCTGTTTAATGTCATTTAAGCTTGTTGTAGAGGATTTGAGCCGGGCTCAGCTCAGGCTCGTCACGCAATAACCAAACTCAGGCTTGGCTCAGGTTTGTGATGAGCTGGAGGCCTGAGCCCAGTTCAGGCTGGACCTGATTCGCCAGTAAATAAGAACAATCCTAAAGTGACACATGACATAAACGGTTCGGTTTTAAGAGTGGATTTTAAAAGTCCGTACATTGGGAGAAAGGCACTAAATTCAAACGTTTTGCACCAATCAAATAAATGTGTTTTCATTTTTTTTATTGGTTTGGTAATAAATGCTATTTTAATTGACCAACAAATTGATTATAACATTATTATTCATTAATACAAATAGTACACTTATTAAAAATATTATGTTAACATTAAAGTGCAATTACCTATTCTTTATAACCTACATGATCTCATTGTAGTTTTTTATTATTTATTTATTAAAAAATATATAATAGATATAATTTTGTATTATGTTTACTTAGATAATATATTTAAAAATAAATGAGTCGAGTTTTTAACGAGCTGAGTCCAAGAAAACTCGACTCAGGCTCACTTAGCTAAACAAGCTGAATTAGAGGATCAGGCTTGGCTCACGACGATCTTAGCCGTGCTATCTCAGCTCATTGCCAACCTTCTACCCTACTAACAGTGTATTACTTCCACAATAAAACATTCTAGTAGTTAATGCTTTTATGGGTCACTGCCTATGAACGTTTATGTGTATGCATTGTCATCCCCCGTTTGCCCAACTCTTGGTTGGGAATTTCTAGCACAACCTGACCTTTTGGCTCAAGGTGGACCATTAAGAATGGCGTTGGGTTTGGTACAGGTTTTGGTTTAAATAAAACCCTTATACTCATCCTCCGTTTGCCCAACTCTTGGTTGGGAATTTCTAACACAACCTGACCTTTTGGCTCAAGGTGGACCATTAGGAATGGCGTTAGGTTTGGTACAGGTTTTGGTTTGAATAAAACCCTTATACTCATTCAGGGAAGAGGGGCAGAGGGTTGGATTGGGACTGGGCAGTATTTATTTATTTATTTGGGAGGGAGAAGGGAAACTCAACAAAAACTAAGCCTTTAGCATGCATTCTTATGATCTTGAGATTATGATCCAAAATCGGATCATAGGATTTCAATCTTGAGATTAACCTATTAGATTGTGTTGGTAATCTGATTACACCAGTAGGTTTGATTGAAAAAGGGGAACAGAGAAGAGAATGACTTTGTTTTATGTTTTACATGTTAAAATACCAAATTACCCTTCTCATTCTAAGGGTTATATATATATATATATATATATATATATATATATATATATATTGGTAAGAAAATATGATTCATTTAGCAAAAGACCACATAATACAACCCAAAAAGATAATTACATGATATGGGCAAAAAGTGTCATTGTTTGAAGATCTAGAGATATGAGATAGAATAGTAGTTTCAAAAGAGTTCTCAAGTTCTACATAAGCAAAATGCAAATGCTTGAAGAACTATTTAAAATTGAGACAGCATTCCTGGAGTCTAATAGGATAACATGGGCTTTGGCGCTCCGGATTTGGTAGGACAACTTAGAGTATGGCTAAAGTTACATCAGGGCTGACACATCAGTGCCAAAAAGTGAAAAAAATCCCCAAACAAATATATATCACTTTTTTGATGCTGATGTGTCAACCCTAATGTCATTTCAACTTTAAACACTTTTAAATTGCCGTACCAAATCCCGGCTCCGCTTTGGACTTCAAGTGCAAACCCAGCTTGAGACCCACAATTATCGCTTCACAAAATCATGATATAAGAATGAGCTGTGATCTCAGATTGAGGTTTTCAGCACGAACTCAAATTGGGTCAAAATATAATCTTGATTTTGATATCATAGTTTAGATTGCATACCAAACAAACTGAATTTTTTTTATTAAAATTAATTTACAGATGGACATTTATTTTTGTTGGGAAACATAACTGATAAATTAAAGACAAACATATAGATCTTAATTGACCTTTCTACAGTTGAGTCTGACCTGTCCCTCACTTCCTGTAAGGATTTTAATGTTACCCATCTTAACCATAGCCTTGGCAAAGTCCTTGAAGAAGGCCGAAGGTTTGCTAACGTAGTGCTTAACCAGAGAATCAGTAGAGCTACCATTGAAGAGCTCCTGGTCTGAATGAAGCAGTCCCCTTCCGCTCGATAAATTCTCATAATAGTGATTATCGAAATGAGTCGGGGTTTCTGCATCAAGGCTTGCAAGCTCGTTATCCCTACCGCTTTTGGGGCACCTGTTCTGCAACGACTTGGCGAAGGAGGTATCGATGTTGGAGTCATTGTAAATTCGGCCTCGGAACGACGTGCATCTAGCTAGGCCAATGGTGTGCCCACCTGCAAGCCAAGTATATTTAGATACATACTATTAGGATCGTTTTATCTTCTTTGCGAAAGAAACGAGTTGCAATAAAATCAACAAGTAAAATAAGTAAAATAAAGAAAGAAATCATGCACAACACAAGATTTATGTCTACAAGAATATTAGTCCAAAGATAGATTTACAATTTACAGAACCCCTCTATCCCTGCACGCAATCCTAAAACAAAACATATAAATACTTCAAAACCTTAATGCATATGTGGATACGGGTTCGGATGCAATCTGATACATAAAATTGGGTTTTGGTTTTTCTTCAGGTTTTATCCGGGTTAGATTTCAAGATGAATTCAGATGCTAACCCAACAAACCAAACTTCACACATTACAATATACATTCTTCCAAAAAGGAAAGAGAAAAAAAGGCGTAGATACTTACACGTGCATTACAATTTATGTTGTCATCATATTATTTGTTTAGGAGTGAATCTTCTGTGACTAATCTGTGACAACATCTTGGGCTAACACTTGTGTGTATAAGATTAAAAGTATTAAACAAGTTAACAAATAGCCTGTCCAGGATTTTGTATAGGAAGAAAATGTTCTTTGAGTGAAAAAGTGTCTATAATTTGTATGGTGAATGATAAATTGACATGTGTTGTTTTTGGGGTTAAGAGCCTCCAAAAAAGTGTTGAGGCGAAAAAGTAGGTGTTAAAAAGGAGACTTCGACTTAAAAAACCCATCACGTGTCAATCAATTGCACACTTAGAGGTCTGTGTTGACACATTCATTCTCCTTTTGATGTCCCATTGTGTCCTACACAGAGGCTGGGTGCATAAGATTGAAACTGTAAAAATAGTTTTCAAATGAAAAAATAAGTAACCATAAAAAGTGTTCAAATGATTATTGCTCCCTATTTAAAAGAGGTACCAAATTCATAAAATCATCAAGTATCTGCCTCTGATGAGAGAACAGAGTTTAGGTTTCTTTGGTAAGGATCAGAGGACACAGTAGGACATACACAATCCTGGACGAAACATTTGCTCCCTTAAAACAAACGCAAAATACAAAAAGCAGATGTAGAAAAAGTAGCATCACATTCCAAAACAGATTAATTGTCAGTCTGTGATAGGTGTCACACATTGCTCATTGTAGACCCTCTTTTTGAAGACATTGTTTTCCTCTTTTTTTCCTCATGTTAAAGACCGGCTCGGATTTGGTACGACCTGTGCGACCTAGGTCCGTATGGCATGAGGGGCGGATACATCAGTGCCAAAAAAGTGATTTACACATTTTGGGGGATGATTTTCACTTTTTGGCACTGATGTGTCGGTCCCTTATGCCATACTGACCTTGACCAACTTAAGGTGTACATATACCTAATCCTCTGGGGTTAAAAGACAACCCATTCTTAATTTTATCTTATTGGTTGATAATCTATGTGTGACCATCTACCGATCATCCATTTAATGCGTTAAGTTTGACCCTTGTAAACCAATTCTAGATAGGGTTGTGATGAAGTATTGCGAGACTTGGGATCACTCATGCATTCAGTATCGCTCATGCAGATCATATAATTAAGGTGTCAAATCAATCAAATTTGGATCAAGGAAATTTTTTAATTAACTACTAATCAATTCTTAGGATGTCCAATCACTCCCAACCCACTTGCTCAATGTACTGAAGACCAAAACAGATTACATCTTGTGAAAAAGCGTCCGACAACCCTTTTTGCATCAGGCGCTGTTTTAAAAAAGGAGAATGATTGTCTGTTTTGAGACAGACCTCTATTACCGTGCATTGATTGACACATAATGTATTTTTGAATTTGATGTCTTTTATTGACCACCTACCTTTTCAACTGAACACTTTTTTGAACCCTTTTACCCTCCAAAACAAGATGTGTTTGTTTTCAATTCACCATACACGCTACAGAGGCTTTTTTATCACAGAACATTTGCTTCGTTAAAAAAAAGCAAATAAAACCATCTTTGTGTGCAAGAGTTGGCTGATTTTTACTTTTTTTCATAATGTGTCATACAGTGCATGCTTCAAGGGGATCGGCAGACGCTCTTTCTCAAGAGGAAATAGGACAGGGTTTGTTAAGACAACTTAAAATTAGCCTAAAGTAAGAATGACATTAGGGACCAACACATCAGTGGCAAAAAGTGAAAAGCATCCCCCAAAAAGTGTATATCATTTTTTTGGCACTGATTTGTCAGCCCCTAATATCATTCTTACTTTAGGCTAACTTTGAATTATCCTACCAAATCTCACCCGGAGGAAATCCGCCCTCACTGCGGACAAGGGAGGATAGCAATTTTCTTTTAGATAATTGAATCAACGCACCTGAAAGAGCCACCATGTCTTTAAGCGACAGCCCTTGTGCAGCATAGCTCGATACAAGGGCACTCAGATTGGAAGTGGGTGCAGGGATGCTGGCGTTAGCAGCAGCGCGGCTAGCTGTGGTAGAGTCTCTTCTTCCTAGTCCAACAGTCCATGAGGGGCCACCCAACTGAAAAATACACCATCATTCAGTAATAATATATAGTAAGAATTAAAGCATGGTAGCCTAACTAAAATTTTTGAGCTATCACAAGTGGGTCTGAGGAGATCGAGTGCATTTGGGAAGTTTCTTCCCTTACGTAGTGCTTTCTTCTAGTGGAGGAATCCAACCTCCAAAGCCAGTGCAGCCTCCTTCTCTATGGCCATGGACGATTAAAGCTATCAAAAGACTGGTCCTATTTTATATCCGTTTGGATAATGTAATTATTTCCCACGTTCATCAATCAGCTAATACGGTAGCCCATACATATGTCCAATTTATTCACTTAGGAATGCATCGTTTCCGGTGTGACATGGACCTTAAAAAAACAAAATTTGGATGGATGATTTTAAGTTTTTAATTCTCTGGGAAATGTCTCACTTGCAACATTTTAAACCACAGTAGAGGATAGTGAATACAATTTTTTTATCAAGAAAGTTGAGGGAACGAGAGGATCCTCTACTGCTGTTAAAGTACACGTCGACACTTGACAAAAAAAATAAAGGAAAATGATGTTCTGTCCAGGATTACGTGTCTAGGATGGTGTCCAGGACACCAGGGGCCATCATATGACGTACCCTGGTGTCCTGGACACCAAATCCTGGACGGAACATCCTTTCTTAGAAATAAAAGGAAAGATCTATACCTCAATTTGTCTGCCGACTCTGTTCCCTTGTCAGCGTGGGATTTGGTAGGATTCCTAAAGTTAGCTTAAAGTAGGAACGGCATTAGGGGCCAACACATCAGCTCTAAAACGGTGATTTACACTTTTTGGGGATTCTTTTCGCTTTCCCTTAAGTCACTGCTACCTTAGGCTAATCCTAAAGTAGTCCTATCAAATCCTTAGGGTAAACAGTGGGGTGTACAGGGTTAAAACGGTAAAGATGATTTTCAAATTAAAAAATAGACCTAGAAACAGGGGTTTATGAGAGGATGTTATCCTCTGTTACACCAGGGCAGGAGCCACCATTCACTAGGCTGTGCAGAATTAACCCGGTGCATTAACCAGGCCGTGCTTTTCTGAGCTTCAGAATTGTTCAAAACAAAGCAGAGCCCTCTAATTTGTTATCTGAGTCGACTGGCAACGCTAGTGTTATACCAGCTACATCGTTTGTGTCCCTTTTGAACATTGTGGTAAGACGAATTAGGACCACTCTTGTTTGTATGAGACTCACATGGACAACAGAGTCATGAGCAGCTAAAGCAAGTATATCAGCACAGGACACAATTCCAGGGCACTCTTTCTCCAAGCGAGCTTTAATGCCGTCGACTACCCCGAAACCTCGCACCGAGTTATTATTCGGAGCTGCAGTTTTCTCGCCGGTGAAGTTGGCGGTGTCATCCAGAAGTATAGAACCATCACAACCCTGATCATTATAAACAGTCATAAGGTTCAAATAACCAAAACACATACAAACATATAATGTATAGTGGTGACAATTACATTTACAAAGCAATCATGGAAATGCAATCGAAGTAAGGAGGCGCCTATTCGGGTCTCATTCATAATAGCTGCAACCACAGTATCCTTAACAATAGAAAGAGCCTTTGGGCAGGTCGATGAGTAGTAGTCAGGTGAAAGCTTGCCATGAGCAGCAACGACACAAACACTAGCAACAACGAGGAGGGTGAAGCAAAGCAAGTTGGAAGAAGCCATAAACTCTTTCAAGTTGTCCCAGGGCATGCAAAACAATAACCATGATTGGCTTATAAAAACATGGATGTCTAATGTAAGGACATGCACTGAGATTGAGATCGAAGCGTTTGGAAGGCAAGTTGGCCGACAATAAGAGTAGATTTCCACCGTCCAATTCGTAAGAAACCCTGGTTGGTGGGACCAAATCATGACTGCTGTAAGTTCATGTGTCGAACTGCCATTCGTCTATTTAAAATCTGTGATTTCCTACCGTGGATCATGCCTCAATACAACTGCCAATTTGAAGATGAGTGAGACCTGTAGTTAGGTTGTCATCGTCTAGTCCATCACATCCTACTATGAGAGGACTGGTATAAGGGGGTCAGTTTCATTATTGCAATTCGTCTACGTGCATGTTTCATGCTAAAAGGAGCCACGTTGCTTGTCCTTAAAAGTGAGATAAGTCTTTATGACTCTTTAATGTGACATTATCTTTCTGGTAAGACCCATAAATTCTAAATTGATCACACAAATAAAGGTTTGGCTGAAAGTCCTTATCGAGAGAGAGAGAGAGAGAGGCAGAGGCTAACTAAATGAGTTTGTTACCATCCTTTTAGAATCTTCCAGCGCTAGTGACTTTTACAAGTATTACTACTGAAGGACAGAAACTTTTTCATCACAGACTATTTGCTGGGTTTACCAAAGTACGTGGGCACAAGTCTATTATTGAAATTAAGATGTCTAATATGCTTGAAGACTTATATTTTATTGAAATTTCACAGAATAAAACTAAATTAAGACTGAACTAAACATAATTAAAATTGAAAATTATCAACAGAGAGGCCAATCCCCTATAAGGGGTTTTTATTACAGCGAACCTGCCAGTATATTTAGGGAAAAAAACCTTAAATTGCTTCTTATGAATTGGTCATTGCAACAACCTCATTGTAAAAGATCCGTACTGTAAATTGTGTATGCAAGATACACTCCGGATTCTGTGCACAATTCATGTTCAGAGGCATGTGAACACTTATATCAGCATTGAAAAGTGATAAGCATGCACCCCAAAAAATGCATATCACTTTTCAATGCTGAAATGAGTGTTCTCAGCCCCCGACATGCATTATGTACAGATTCTGTGCTCACAGAAGCCAAGCCGTGCAAGATATATGGCGCTAATTTTGTGGTCCCTCTTAATGAACACCTAAAGTCTTCCTGCATACAGGGGGGACACATCATTTCAAAAAAGTGGTTTACACTTTTTGGGAGAGGTAAGTTTCACTTTTCAACCTGATGTGTCCCCCTGCATGAAGATGACTTTAGGTGTTAGTTAAGGAGATGCACCAAATCCGGGGGGCAAGATATAGGTTTAGTTGAGAAAGAGGGATAAAGATTTTTCTTCTGCAAAATAGTATACTAACATTATCACTGATACTCGTTGAATGGAGAATTATAGACAAGTAAAAGGACGAAAAAAAATTCCTATCTACTCGAAATATTATAGGGCCGAACTTTAATCAACATCAATCCATTCTCACAATAATGCCCAATAAACAGCCTTCATAGGTGAGATCTAGAATCCCCAACCACCGCTATACGTACTAAATTTACTACTTACCGTCCACCGACTCCCTTTTTCACCTTGTGCCAGCATAAAATTGGTGCTTGTTTGATGTTGGACACTTTTTCGCTGGAGACAATCCTGGCTTGCTAAAACTAGAAGCAATCCTACTGTTTTAGGATTGCTCCATGGTCATCCAAAGTTTGCTTTAGGCTTGAATTTGTGCTGCAGTCATGATAGGAACTGTGTAATACAAGAGAAGAATTCATATTAGAAAATATAAAGAAGAGATGAATGAGAATAGAATAAAAACATTCGCATACCATAGATTAACATAGGAAGATACTGAACTTTCTCTATCACATTTCAATAATTCTTGTCAAATCAAATATTGATCTTTGATCTCCCTAAATTCAATTCTAATCATTAATTGACTAAAAAGAAATCCTAAACAAATTGGTAATAAGATCATAATGTCCTTAAAAATTTATTTCTCAAGAAAACAAAGAAAATAGAAAGGTCGTTAAGAAATTGTCTTAATCATGACCTTGAACTTTAAAATCTAGTTTAGCCTTGAGGACAGTCAAATTTAAGAACCTCCCTAATAATTATAGCCATTGAAACCTTCTTTGCAAATCATTATAAGGGTATCCTCAATCAAACTTTGAAATGAATTTATATTATTTTGAAGTTATGCTGCACGAAATCTATCTACAAATTTCTCTTAATGACGCAATCAAGCCATTTCATCTATGTTCTTTATCAATGGTTGCTTCAGTTTAGAATCAATCCCAAATTAAAACTAGCTTCTTACATTTATACCTTTAAGACCACGAACTCAGACAAAGAACCTATGAATTCTAATTAGATGGGGTCACAATGGGTGCCTCAACCCCATCCAAGATCCAACTCATTGCCTCACCTATGGAACCATATCCCCTGTACCACTTGTATCGTGAACCACCCCCTTGTGTCTTGTGGTACAAGTGTTACACAGTAAAAGTGGTACAGGGGATATGGTTTTACAGTGGTACAAGAGATATGGTTCCCTCACCTATTTATCCTCATTGCTTAGATTTACATTACATTGGGCTTGGTAATGGACAGCCCGGCCAACCCAGTTGGATGGCCTCTTCTCCCCGCATGAGGGACAAGTCATCATATCAGTTGATGACAACATTTATAAAGGGGGCGATATCCTTTGTGCCGCCCCCTTCTGCGACGCTCGGGAGCCAAAACAGAGGGGGGGGGGGGAATCAATTTACTTTTTGGGGGTGAAGTGACAACTCCAAAAGTGAATTGATTTCCACTCTGCCTCGGCCCTTGTGCGTCACAGAGGATATCAAACCTTTATAAAGGGGGTTTGAAATCCTTTACGCCACCCCCTTGTGAGCCCCACAAGGGGAGGGATCAACTCAGTTTTTGAGATGTCACATCACGTCCAAAAAGTGAATTGATTCCCCCCCTTGTGTGGCTATTGATTGGCTCACAAGGGGGGAGACCATAATTGACGATTACATTTAAATTAGTATTAAATTGCCCTCGAAAATAAGGTTAGTTTAACAATCCAATTCAAACAATGAATAGATTGGGCTGATGTTAGTTCATTGTAATGGCGGGCCTACCAAACCCAGGCCGTCATATATATTTTTACATTCTTTTTATATAACTAGCGAATGAAAGTGTCAAGTATTAAAAAATAAAAATAAAATTGAACAACAAATGGAAAAAATTACTTAAAAATTATCTTATACTATATAGCATTAAATTATCGTATGAGAAAGTTTTATTTATTGTAAAAATTATTTTTGTTCCTTGTAAATAACAAAAAAATTCATAGAGAACAAAGTACATATTATAAGTCTCCATGATTTTCAATTAAACCAAATGTAACATAATCAAATTCTGCAATATACAAATAATAATAATAATAAAATTGATTCTTTTTTTTTCTTTCAAAAATATGAAATTTATAGGATGATTTTGCTGAGATGGGAGAGGAAACCACAACGTCGGGAAGTGGAAGAGTTAGCAGAATAAATGCGAGGGGAAGGCTGAAGAGGTTTTCTTAGTTTGGGGTACGCACACATCTGTACACATTTGAGAAGGAAAAAAAAATAAATTAGTAACCCATAAGAGGAAATCTTAAAGAATGAAGATAAATTGGAAACTTGTTTTCATGAAGGAGAGAGAGGAGACGACATTTTAGTAGGAGATTTATAATGTATTTTTTTATGAGAAAAAAGGGTATGAATGTAGCACCCTACTTTACTTAAATCAATAATAATAATAATAATAATAATAATAATAGATTGCTATAGGAATCCATAAATAGCAGTAGAGATCATCACTTATCCACAAATAATCTTGGGCTACGTTTGGATTTAGGGAATTGGGAGAGTGGAAACGGAATTCAATGCACCAAATCGGTTTCTTTTGTTTGTGTCAGTTTTAAAGGGACGGAAACAAAATTCAGCAAATACCTGCGGAATCGGCTACTCAATAAAATGCTTTAAACATGTGGAATTGAAATAACAACAATGGAGGTGTTATTTACAATTCCGCACTTTATTCACGCTCCGCAACAACGATCCTCTATAATGCAACGAGTTCACGATTCATGTTACTTGGTCTCATCGCTTATCCTTCCCTCACACTCGTGTGACCTCTCTCACTGTTTGCAAAGATTTCCATGATGTGTAATTATAGATCATAGAGAGACGATGGAATTGTTTCTCATTTCTTCGGTAAATCAGTTGGTGTCTACCCGATAAAAGAAAATAGAGATGCACACGATTGACATCATTAACAACTCTACAAAATTCTATATCTACTACCAATGTGAAGCCTCAACCAAGGCAAAGAAGATCGATGGACATGGCTCTGCATTTGTTTCAACCGGATAGAGTAGAAATAAATAGACGGTAGAGAGGGTGGGTTATGTTGTAGCAATTGCTCACTTGATTAGAAAGTGAAGGGACGACTGCCCTCTATAGATGAAAAACAAAGCTCAATAAAGAAAGTGTTTTAGATTTAATTCATCATAGTAAATCCACTTCCCTCAATGTTGCCACTGTGTTCATCATTGGCCTAAATTTTGATTTCTGATCAGACTTCAAATGTTGTTTGGGCGATGTCTTCCATGTGTTTGTTGGAAGCTCTGAAAGCTTGGTTTTATCCGAAACTCAAACCATCTATGTCCTATGACACTTCAACAAGACATGCTTCAATAAAATTGACAAACTATTGAACTACTTCGAATTGGTTTCTGACACAAATATGAGAGTTTTTAATCCGGTTATATATCACTGTTGCTAAAGAAATGTGACATGGCAATTTATCTTCTATCATAAGTTCAGTTCATCAATAAAAAAAATAAAGAAAGAAAAACTATACATCAGCAAGTCATCAACACAAAATTCAGTTTACTCAAATCATCTTCTTAGATTTTGCTTTTGGTTCATATCTCTGCATTGTTGAGAAATTGTAGCATGATAAAATGGAAATCAAAATTTAGTCTAGGCTGCAATATTGAGACATTGTGTAGAGATGAAATGGATGGTGTCTAGGGTTTCAATTCCGTTCTATTTAAGTTAGACATCCAAACATAGGAATTCTGAATCTATAGAATTTGATTATGTGCTTTTCAATTCTGCAAAATTCCAATTCAATAGGTAATTCCAATTCTGCAAATCCAAATGCACCCTTGTGGTTTCAAGAGACATTCACATATGCCAAAAAAAATTTAAAAAAAAAATACTATTTTTTGGGTATAAGTACATCTCCTAAAGCCCACAAGATTATTTGTGGACGTGAGACAATCCTTTTGGCATAAATAGAGTAATTCATTAGAAAATAGTTATGATTCTTGAAGAGAGTTGTTGTTTATGGGAGTAATTATAGGAGGAGGATAACTAAAACTAAATATAAAAAAATAAAAGATGTAACATAAGAATTTATGGAATGATAGAATGTTAAAAGATGAAGAGCTTGAAGGGAATAAATTAGAAAGGGAATTAATTAGGTGGGAGAGAATTTAAGAGAGGGAGGAGGAAAGGGGGGATGTCCACGTGGCTCCTCTAAAATACAGAAAAAAATCATAGAAAAAAGAAAGAAACATTTTTTTGGTAGACAAAATGTATACAAAACATTAAGAGATGTTAGATTTGATAGTGATTTAGGGGATTGGATTCATTAGGGAGAGGATTTAAGAGAGAGAGAGAGAGAGAGAGAGAGAGAGAGAGAGAGAGAGAGAGAGGAGGGTCCACATGATACATCTTAGAGAAAAGAAAAAAGAAGAGGGTATTCACATGATACCCCATTTTTTTCTATTTTCTTTTCGTATGGCTACATGCACACAAAGCAGGACTAGCCCGAGCTAGTGAGAACTTGAGTAGGTGACACCACTATGCACTGTTCTGCGCTTGTCCAAGCATTTGACCCTAGGTCTTCCTTAGGAAAGACAGATGCCACAGCCACCCAAGCATGGGGACCCCTTTGCTTTGATATAACAGATTGTAGATGGTATAATTGTGATTACATGAGGCACCTTATATTACGGTCAAAATGGAATAAGTGGTGGGACTAGGCTTGAGCTCATGGATTTATGAATGATCTGGGTCAATTGAACGTAAGGCTACAAAATAACAAGTGTGCCAATCATAGATTTTGATAGTCTATTTACCTTGTTTTGAAAATAACCAAAAGAATGGTGACGTGTGGATCCCACTAATTTCAAATACAACCAAGAGAAGGCAACACGAAGAACAACAAAGGTGGGAAGGCAAAGAGTGTGAACTATGCCAGTTTGTTGACGCGCATGCCAACAGTACAAATGGAAGCATGGGGCTTAAACGTGGGAGGACAATTAACCAAGAAACGAGAAAAGAGGAACACGATGGACCTTGCCCCCACAACTAGCAACCAGAGTGGAGATGTGAAGGAAGTTGCCATAAATGTGAGTAATGGATATTAAAAGAGCAATGACGTGAAGAAGATAATAGTAGAGTGGCGACGTGAAGAAGGAATGCCATAACTGATCAAGGCAATATAAATTGCACACAGGTAGATGAGAGAAAGGACCTTCAATCATCCAACATATCTTGTTATTTTAGGAGTAGGAGTAATTTAATCAGTAGCGTAGTTCAATAGCTCTGTAGCTATAACTGGTAGTATGTAATGAATCAAATTGTGCTTGAAGTGCTTAATGTTGAGGGGTTCCTAAGAAAGAGCAACGGATCCAATCAAATCAAGTAAGACATTTATCTTGTAATTTTTAGTGAATTATAGTTATTGAATCAAAATTTTCTTTATCTCTTTCCTTTTGATGTCAGTTAAAATTCTTCTTAATTGAGGCATTTACAAACTTGTTTGACTAGAATAGAGAAAGAAAAAATTAAATCCATGATCAACAGATTGACAACCTCCTATAAAAAAAACCAGATTGGCAACCACAATGGGAGCTATCTGCTGCTTGGAAGGATTAAAATCCTAAGGTCACTGATGGTGTCGAGGGCCTCCTCTCAATGAGTTGATCAATGAAATGTCTCGAGAACTTAACATTAAGCTCAATGTCCTGGTTGGCAAGGTTGATAAAGGCTTTTAGGCTCTGCCTGAAAGTATAACACGTGTCATGGTTGCACTACTGCAATCGATGGTAGAAGCTATAAGGCATGAAAGAAATCCCGAACATCAAACTAGGGGACTAGTTGAAAAAGGATATCCCTCCAAGATGACCCCTAATACCTCGAGTGGACTTAGGGGGTAGAAGTGGCCTATTGGCTATCTTGAACCCCAATGAACCGTAGTTCCCCATAATCCTTCTTACGACGAAAACCAATACAGCCCAGTTAGATAGAGGGGATAATCTTAAGGCCCTCAAGGTTAACCTTAAACCTATCTAATGGAAATTCAGCCTCCACATGTAAGGAAAGAGGGGGCAATCTTTTACAAACGATCCTCCCATAGGGGCTTGAACAGAGAATAAATGTCCCCAGGGTAATGGATATCCATCTTAGAGTTATCGAGCCCAAGAGAACCTAAACTACCCATATGGCCGGTACAAGCCAAATGATAATCACTATGACCCATATGGTCTTGGCCCACAACATAACCAATATGGTTCTGGCATGCAACAAAACCAGTATAACCCATATCACTAGCCATACCAAGGCCCAAGTCAATAATATAGCTACCAAGCCTATGACCCAAATATACCACCTCAAAACCAACTCGCAAACATACTCGATCAATTGCATGGGCCAAGGTTCTGAAGAACTACGCTGCCCAACTACAAGAAACCATACCCTAAGCATATGAACATGGATTATGAGTTTCCTAGGTATATAAAATCCATGACTTCGTCATATTCTTTGGCAAAGATAGAAAAACCATAATGGAACATATCAACCGGTTCACCACTCAATGTAGTGAGTTGTCAAAACATGGGTTCTACAAACTTAGATTGTTTCCTAATTCTCTAATTGGGAAAGCCTTTACATGGGACATCAACTTACCCCTAAACTCAATCAACTGCTAGGCAGAGATGGAGGCAAATTCCAAGCCCATTTCGCCTGGCTAGATGTCAGGATTAAATGGCTGACCTAACAAGGTTAAAGCAATAATCGAGAGAGACGGTCGAGGAATTCATTGTGAGGTTTAAGTGAGTGAAGTGTTAATGCCTAAGCGGTTTGCCAAAACTAGAATTCGAAAGACCGACCCAAGATGGCCTAGACTTTAAATTAAGAAAGAAGTTCGAAGACATGACCTTTCTTTGATTTATTCAAACTTTTTGAGAGGGCCACTTGATATGAGAGCATCCTCAAAAAATAAAACCATAGGAGGAATGCTTCATATAAGACCTATTATTAGGACCCAAACTATGAAATCGACTTGGTTGAATTCGTTGGCCCAAAACCTTACACCTATAAGGCTTTAGTAAGGAATACTGTTTAGGCCTTTGAGTCAAATAGACCAACTTCAGTTATTAAAAGTTACTCTTTTGATTTTTAATAGAGCATATTAGATCTTTGATCTGTTGCTAGATGTCAAACATATCAAGTTGTTAGATATAGAATTCCTTTCCTAGAAAAACTTCGAAGGATGAACTACTACAAATGTATAATTCATACACTCACTCCACCAATAGGTGTGTAGTATTTAGGAATATCATCCAAGAAAGAATCAACAAGAAATTGCTTCATTTTCCTAACAAAGTTGAAGCAATGGAAGTGGATAACAATCATTTTCCAAATCTTGTGGATGTCGATATGGTCTCAGTAAAATTCACACCATTGAATCATAAATAGGCAAGAAGAATCCCTTAATGTAATGTCTTGGCTAATTGCCAGCATTGGTTTGACAGGAATATAAAGCCTCGAAGTAAGAGGCCAATCGAGCAAACCCATAATGAAGAGGTGAGTGGCTCGAAAAGGAAGATGCAGAAGACAAAAAGAGTCGAGCCAGGAGTCTAACAAAGGTTAGAGCTCGATCCTCATGTTAAGCAAAGAGTTAGGACTACAACATATGAAGAAATCCGGTTGCAACCCATTCCCAAGGCAGAAGAGTATGGAGAAGAGTTGCTGGATTTTTTCTTGAACGATCAACAAATAGGAAAAGCCAAAGGCCCAGGAAGGGAGAAAGCATCAACTTGTTGAAGCTGTGACCCAAAGCAAGAGAAAGCAACACATTGGTTAAACTTCAACCAATAGCTTGCATAAGGAGTGGTGCAAACAAAACCGAGGCTTGGCTATTGACCTAATAAATGGGTCAGAAATGTGGGCAAGTATGTGCATAAGTGTTACACCTAAACTAATGATCCAAATTTAAGAACAAAAAAATCTAGAGTTGTTTTACTTGTAAGTTTACAAGTGTTGTAGTATTGCATAAGGTCAAATCCACAGGGTTTAACTTGTGTAACAAAACAAAGATTACGAATAAGAGAAATAGAAAAAAGAAAAAGAAAAGAGATTTGTATTTGTCCACACTGTAGTATGAAGCAAAAATTGAGTACGATGAAAGAAATAATAATAAAACGAACTAAGATTTCAAAGATTTATTTTGTAATTTATAATTTATTTTAGATCAACATATCACAGTTAGAATCGAATGAAAATTTTATCTAACTGGAAGTTCACACCCTTAAAACCATAATAGAATTCACATAAGAAGATAATTGCATAATTGAATGTTGTAAATAACTATGTACTTGTTAACAAGTTATTGGGATTTTCTAAGTATTCAATGTATTCGAAAATCACAATGAATCAAAAAAAAATTATTTACTTGAATAATAAACAAAACAAAATAAATCATTTAATTAAAACAACAATTACATTAAAACTCAATAATCAACCCAAAAGAACATTACAAATTATCAAACTTCATCTCTAACCTTAGCTAGGCCTTTTAGCCCATCATCTTTACAACAAGAATTATAAAAAATAAGAAGAGTAAAACCTCAAAATTTAGAAGAGGAGAGAGGAGAAGAATTGATATTTTCGTCCATTACTTCTCCCTTTTATAGAGAAAAATTTGAGATAGATCCTTAGCTAAAAGAGTCATGCACTTTTTTAATTCCCAACTTTCTAAATTTGTTTGACCTTGCCTTTTTTTTTTTTACCCTTAAATCATCTGAATCTGGAATCTATTACGAAATATGAAGTTGTAAATCTTTGAATCTTATTCCAACACAATCAATCTTGCCTTAATCCAAGTTGTGAATTGAAAGTTGTCAAAATACTAAGAGTGACTCAAAACCTTCTTTTTAACATTTTTTTTCCAATTTAGGCATAAGGTGAAAATATTATTTCATGCAAGTCCCACACAATTTTGACTTGATTGACCTGTGTTTGAGCTGGTCCAATCTCCAATCATCATTCTCTATTAATCTTAATCCTTGAATTCCCTTGGATGCTTGATCTTTATTTGATTAAATTGGTTTTTGTTGATTTCCATTATCTTTTGACTTTGTCTTCATCGGAAAGTTTTGTTAATGGACTTCAATATTCAATTGGGCTTTTCTTGAGTTCCTATAAGAAAATATACATAATTTATTATATATTTAAAATTACACGTAAAATAAATGCAATAATTCCTATTTTTATTAAGATAATAATGCTATTTTAAACAATTATTACACATCCAACCAACATATTGCTAGTCCCTAACAATCTACGCAATAAAAAAGAAGCAAAAACAAAAAACAAAAGAAAAGGAAAAAAAATCAAAAGCAATTTACCATTTTCGTAGGCATTCTCAACTGTATTTAGCATATACAGTAAGCC
>JAOXJP010290930.1:0-31001 GCA_025762735.1 Platanus orientalis | reverse complement strand
CCCCCCCCCCCCCCCCCCCCCCCCCCCCCCCCCCCCCCCCCCCCATCCGTGTCAGAAGTGTTTTCACACTCCCCCTAAAAGTGAAAATCACTTTTCGGCACTAATATTTTCACCCACTTGACCTTCGGCGGATGCGGCGCAGGTTAGGGGTCGGCATATAAAATCCTCACCGGTTTTTACCTCTAATTTGTACTCTTAATATACCTTATACTTTTTTTTAATATAATCATTATTCATAAATAAAAGAAAAAGGAACGATATGATGTATCGTCACTTATAAGTTGAAGAGGAAGAACCAGGATCCACCCCACCAAAGAGATTAGTTCTGCCTAATATCAACATTGTTAGACGTTGTAACTACGCACATTTATTGTCTTCATTTCCACGGTTAAAATTTTTTAAAATGGATTTAACAATCTGCAAATTAAATGTTAAAAATTCTCTGATCATTCTGATTTTGGTGTAGGAAATTTGTAAGGTCGTACTCATACATTAGTGGGCTCCAATCAATGGGCCGTTCGTTAGGCTTGTAGCTCTATCAACGTAATGTTATAAAATAAAACAAAAGAAAGAGACCTTCCCACTTGCTTCAAAGGGTGTTCTGGTAATTTAACTAGACTGCTATATTAATCTAAATACCCTCAAATACACATATGTAGAATCAATAAGGAGAGTGGAATGAGACAGCAAAAAGGACTGCGCCAACATTGCTGGAAAAAAAAATCAAGTTACTGTATTAAACTATAATATCCTACTAGGAGCAAATGTTCTGTCCAGGATTTGGCGTCCAGGACACTAGGGGATGTCACATGGAATAAAATGGGCGGGAGTTAGATAAAATTTCAAATTCCTTCCCATTTTATTCCAAATGACACCCTCTTGTGTCTTGGACACCAAATCCTGGACAGTAACATTTTTTTGTATCTTATATACCTTTCATTTCCCATATCATTCCTTTTTGTCATGTAAGGGTAATCTTCATTGGACCGATTAAAGGGAATAAATAGCATTAGAGGTATTTTGGTAAATAAATCTTGGTGGATTTATTTACAAACCTAATAAATGTTTTGTCCAAGATTTGGTGCCTCGGATGGTGTTTAGGAAACCAGGGGACTTCAAATGAAATACAATGGGCAAGGGTCAGAAGAAATTTCAAATTTTCACCCATTTTATTCTATATGTCGTCTCCTGATGTCCTGGACTCGACATTTGTTCCCAATTACAAATATAATGATTTCCCATATCCTGTACTTTAATTAATTCGCAGAGATCTACATATAAAGTGGTTAATCTACATAAAATCCTAATCAAATATTCTGTTTTCTTTCCCATAAGCCTATGGAAATGCCTCCTCTTCTTTCCTACTTTATTTGAAAGTTTTGGTAAAACTTGGGGCCATTGGCAAATGGTCAAAATTGAGACAATCAATTTCATAATAACATCATTGTCACCTTTGAGAGACCTTGCAAAAGTATATTGATTTGAGTTTGCAGTCTCAAAGATGAATTTAACCTATATCTAAAAATATTCATAGAGATCTACATACGAAATAATTTATCTACATAAGATCATAATCAATAATTATAAATGATGTTTTCTTTCCCATGAATTTATGGGGACCAATAACATTTCTATATTTAAATATAGAAATAATGAAAACAACAATAACAATAATCCATTATTTAATTTCATAATCACTTGCAAAAGTGTAAGCCACATTAGACCTAAAAGTAGTAGTCTAAATCTTCTTTTATTATTATTTACCAAAAATAAATCTTCTTTTATAATCCATGCATATTATTTTTATTGTTATTTGCTTAACGAAGCCATGACTTTAAGAGAATGATGACTGCGACGATTGGTTGATCTTGGTGTTAAAATTACTTTTCCATGTTGTACCCATCTTTCGATAAAACATTACACATCCTTCTGCAATTTTCAATACCTAAGATCAATTACAACCTTCCACATCTTGCACTTGAGCTGTACGGTACTTATTTATTTTTATTTTTTATTTTTGGATAACTACCCTCTTTACTTCCATTCCCCTTTCTCCCAAATGTGACCTTAAGGTCACAACACACAAGAGAGAGAGAGAGAGAGAGAGAGAGAGAGAGAGAGAGAGAGAGTACTTAGGCCATGTTTGGCAGCCACGTATAATGAAATCATTTCATTTTGAATTTCCAAAGCATTTGTAACCACAAGGTGTTGGTTCAAAACGAACTCATTCAGATTTATACGTGATAACATATATCACTTCATTTAAAAATAAAAAAATAAAAAACCCTAAGATGACATCATTTCTAATTTTGGTTAGCAAATCAGTATAAAATCTGAATAAGTTCATTTTGAACCATCACTTTATGGCTACGAATGCCTTGGAAATTTGAAATGAAATGATTAGTTTACAGGTGGCTGCCAAAGAGGCCCTAAAGATATCACGTTGTTTTACTAAAAAAAACTAGATTATCAAATAAGGTCCAAGTAGTTTTTGTCCATATACCCAGGTGAGGAGTCAATTTATAGATTTAAGGGAGAAAAGAATCCAAATCACTGTAGATGAGTAGACCACCAAAATTTTATTGTTGTAAATGACAATTTATTTAAAACCGGAAAAAGAAACCCCACAATTCAATCTTCTCGAGGGAGGCTTTAACTAGGCTGTAACTAAATTTTTTTGATTCTTCCTTTTTGCCTCTTCACGCTACAAATGTTGACACTCTCCCATTCAAAGGTTGACTTAATTGTACTTAAATTATCTCGTGTTTAACAAAAGGGAGGAATACTCATTTAATAAAATGTAACCCTCATTACCAAAACAAATGTAATCGTATATGTTAGGTCTATAATTACAGGGCTCATAGAATAGTCTGGACTCTGGAAGCCTCCATACTCATGAATTAAACGTGAAGAATCGGGATCTACCCCACCATAGAAGTTGGTTACGCCTAACATCAGTACGATTAACTATATAATATTCGTTTCCACAGCGAAATTTTTTTGATACTACAAATCAGATGTAAAAAAATCAAGTCATTCTAAATTCTTTCATAGAAAATCTGTTAGGTCATACCCATGCGTTAGTGGGTTCCAATCCTCTACACACGAAACATACTGTAGATCGTTTATTAATTTCATAGCTCAGTCCCACGTGCTAATATAAATAAAATAAAATAAAAAGAGGAGACCTTACCACTTGTTTCATGGTAATTACTTGCTCGAAGCAATGTTCTGTGATAAAAATGCCTTTGTAGTATATATGGTGAATTATAAGCAAACATGTATTGTTTTTGGGAGTAAAAGGATCAAAAATAGCATTAAGATGAAAAAATAGGTGGTCAATAAAATATTTCAAATTCAAAAACACATCATGTGTCAATCAATGTCATGCCTTTAGAGGTCTGTTGGTCTGTCTCAAAACAAACAATCATTCTCCTTACTTGCCAGTTCCCATATAACACTCCCACCAAAAGGGTGCTTTTGTAATTTTACTGGATTATTATTTTAATAACCAAACCCCCATCCTCCAATGACCCTTTGGCTTATGTGCACATAAAATCCATGTACAATGCATTATATCAGCACTAAAAAGTGATCAGCACTCGTCACAAAAAGTGTAAATCACTTTTCGGTGCTGATGCAAGTCTTGTCAGGTCTCTGTACACACATTGTGCACGAATTCTATACACACAGAAGCCAAACTGTTCAAATGATCGTGTAGAATTTAGTGAAAACTGTGAATGGAATGCAACTGAAAAAAGGAATGTGACAAGATTTCTCATAAAAATTGAATGAAGCTTGAAATAGAAATGAATCTAACAAACAACAACAATTAATCATTTACTTTCATAAATGGTTTCCAACATGATCTATGACATCCATCCACTTGCAAACGTGGTAAGTCACATTATAGCTAAAAGTGGTGCTCTTAATCTTCTTTTATAAACCATGCATATCACCTTTATTGTTATTAGCTTAATTGAAGGCTTGACTCTTGAGAGGAAGTTGACTGCGATGTTTGGCTGATCCTGGTATTATAATGATTAATGGATGAAGTACCCACCTTGTGATGAGAGCAAATCCTCTGCAACAATCTTAAATTACATTAACTGGAAACTGCCATCAAAACAGGATATGTATTTACATTAACTGGAATCTGCCATCAAAACAGGATATGTCTACACAAAAATTGAAATTTTAATTTTGGACAAGAGTTTTAATATACATGTCATGTTATAAACTTAAAAGTGTGCCCACTCTTAGCCACATGTCGTTCTTTGACAGTAGTTCCAGTTAATGTAATTTAAGCTTGTTGCATAGGACATCTCCTTGTAATATTAAAAACTTATGTCAATTACTGCCTTCCCCATCAATAAGTTGCACAATACCTTGTTTTATGATAAAATACCCTCCCAACATCCTCCATTCCCCCAAATGAGTAATTCTTCAGTTCACAATCGAAGTCTAGATCATGAAAATAAGAGAGAGAGAGAGAGAGAGAGAGAGAGAGAGAGAGTAATTAGGGTTTCAAGTGAGTTTGCTCAAAAACGTAATTATCAAGTATTGGTCCAAATAATTGAACATTGGATTAAGAGTTCATTCATTCCAAGTGAGGAGTCATTTTTTTTTTTTTTTTTAATTTATTCTTTAAGGAGTCAATTAATGAATAAAGAAAGAAGGAACCAAGTCCTCAATTCTGAATGGATGGGTAGACCATCCGATTGCATTGTTGCGCATGATGACCTATAGAAGACCGCCGGATAAAGAACCCCACAATTCAATCTTCTCGAGGGAGGCTTTAACTAGGCTGTAACTTATTGATGGTTCTTTCTTTGGCTCTTCTCACACTTTGGAACGTTGAACCTCTCTTTATCAGGTTGACTTAAGTATTCTGTTTATTTTTTTTTGGTAAACGACTTAATTATTCCGACGTTATATCTTGTTTGACGATATAAAGATCAATATGATCATTTAACAGACTATTCCTTTGTACCAAAACAAAAGAAAGCGCAAATGTTTTGTTAGGTCTACGACTACAGTACAAAAAGAACAGTATAAGGCATCCATACACATGACGTGGAGAGGATGAATCGAGACCCACCCGACCAAAGAGATTACTTACGCATGATTATATGTTTTTTTTAATAAGAAAATTTTATATTTTTATTGTCTTCATTTCAGTGATGAAGGGGGGGCGGACAGGCGTCAAACGCAATCCATTGCGGAATTATTACTTGGTGAATGTATTAACGATTATAATTTTAGTTACAGGTTGTGAGATAGTTGGTGTAAACTCTCTACTTAAATAAAATCTCTTACCTGTGTGTGTAGCATATGTGTTTTGGCGTTTGAATCATCTCCGGTCCTAATGAAGAGATATCATGCCATTACCAATCAACACATGACACGATGCCTGATAAAGGGTATCTGAGTAAATACACATGGTCAAAGGATAGCTTTGTAGTAAATACATTAAAAAAACAGTATATTTATTAAAATATCATCTATAAAGGGTTTGATGGTAAATACATTAAAAACTGTATATTTTTTAAAAGGATTAAGGATCTTCTACACCCAAAACAGTAAGTTCTTTTGTATCCTCCACAATACAGGCTGACACGTGATGTATTTCGAATTTGGCACCTCTTTTAAATGGAGAGCAAATGTTCATTTGAACACTTTTTTATGGTTTTAACCTTGTAAACTGCATAAAATACATTTTAAAAATAAATTGTAAACTGTTTTTATAATTTTAATCCTCTACACATTACCTTTTGTGAGTGGGACACGGGGACAGACAAATTGGGTGTAGCATATCATTTCCCCCAAAATACCATTTGAAGAGAGAGAGGGGGGGATAATGTGGCGCATTTAAGAGTCTAATGTAGAATACAATTTCTCTATGACCACAAGGTTCCCCCAAGGCCCACCTCACATTGTTTACATGAACAAATATTGATTCAATCCACACAAAGTGAGATATATCCCTAAGGATTCGGTATGACTGACATAAGTCAGCCTAAGGTAGGACTAACTTAGGGGCCAACACATCAGCAACAAAAAGTGAAAAGCATCCCCCAAAATATGTAAATCACTTTGGCGCTGATGTATCAGCCCCTAATGTGAGTCCTACCTTAGGCTGACATATCTCAGTCCTACCAAATCCCGCCTCGAGATACACATATGACACTTTGAAACATTAGGAAATGAAAACATACTCACAATTCTGTATTCTTTTTTATCTTTTTGGTAAAAGGAATTCTGTATTCATTCCCTATAAACTCCCATCAAAGAAAAAATTGCTAAAATTAGAGGGAAGGGCCATGAAGTGGACCCACTATTATTCTATTATTGAACAGATTCAATTACTTTAGAGCCTTTTTTCCTATTTTCTATTATCTCTTAGCCCCTTTCCCTATATCACACAAGTCCGATCAAATTAAGGTGAGGAATCTCACATAAGTAAAATGAGTTTGTTGTTGCATGCACTCGTGTAAGATAATTTACACGCATGAACAGAGTTGCCAATCAATGGGGCAAAATAAATAGAGAAAAAGCGGCCAATCATAGAGTCTACATACACAAGGTGATAACATTCATGATTCGTATGTACAATGATTTTTCACACGTGGTAGCATTTGAGCGTGTGATTCACATGTGCGTTGTTGCATACCGTGTGCTTATAAGAATAATCCCTCACATATGTTACCTGGGATACAAATAGGGGTGGCAATGTTTGACACACTTGGGAATTTGACACAAAATTAATGGGTTAGGGTTTATTATAATCGTGTTTCAGATCAAAACAGGTCAATCCACTTTGATACGATTAATAAATGGGTTAGGTTTGGTTTGACTCATATAGTCATATACTCTTAATTTGACAAGACATGAACAGAACCCGTCAACATGAATTGCCACTACTAGGAACAAACATTGGCATTCTGTTCTTAAACGTGCCTGACACGGGTATGACTCCCAATTTGAAGTGTTCAGGCAAGACTTGTATCCTCTGTGCCACCTTACGGTGTACCATGGTGAGCCACAAACACAAAGGGGGGGTGGGGCCATACACTTTTTTGCAGGGCCCCACCCCCCTTTGTGTTTGTGGCTCACCGTGGCACACCGTAAGGTGTCGTAGAGGATACGGCAGGACTCCACCCCCCTTTGTGTTTGTGGCTCACCGTGGCACACTGTAAGGTGGCGTAGACCATGCAACATAGCTGATAGCCCTCCCTCCATTCCTAACCACTGAATAATTCGATTGCAAAAGAGCCCCACTGTTGAATTCAATAGCCAGTACCTTGTTTGGTTCATGCCTTGTGAACCCAATTCGTACCTTGCTACCTCGTGTAGTGATGACCCTGATTAAGGAAATCTAACTTTAGTACTAAGGTTTGTACAATAGAAACATAAACATGATAAACCAAAAACCAACTCATGGATCATGTTCTCTCTCTCACTCTCACACACCTACACTATCATGTTGAATTCAAAGTAACTTGAGGTAGGGTTGCAAATTATCCGGTTAAATATTTGTACTCGTTCCATCAAAAAGAAATAGGGATCAATATGTATACACTTCATTTCAATATTTGTTTATATATATGTATGTATGTACATATGTATAAGTATTTTAGTAAGTTAGCATAAAGGTGTTCCAGTAAACATATGCTTTTTAGCATCTTGATGTTACAAAAGGGAAACAAATGGAAAACCTATCAAAAGAGAGCCCGGTCGAGAGAGACGAGTGAGAGAGGGAGAGAAGGGAAGGAGGATCAAGGATTGGATTCTGGAGGTGGTGAATGGCCAAAACAACAGGCAAGGTTTTCCTTTCTTCTCTTCTTCATTTGTTTATATCTCTTTCTTTTTTGGTTTATTATTCTTCTTTTTCTCCTTTTTTTTTTTTTTTTTTCCCTTCTTGTTTCTTTTCTTTTCTCTGCATCCAATAATCAACAATAACCTTCTTTAAGATTTTTTGCCAAATTTATTTATTTTAATGTGAGGGTTTATATACAAGTTTTTTTTTCTTCCAAATAACATAAATACACTACGGGCACATGGCAAGATCATCTCTTCAAATGATTGTTTTTGGTTGATTTTTCTTGTTTGTTTGTTTGTTTTATTTGCAAGGGGGATATGAAGGTTTTGTGTAACTAGATATCTGGATTCGTATCCAATATCTGGTTATTTAGACTAACACAAAAACAAAAATACTTCTAATTTAAGCGAATTGGATATGGATAGACCATTTACAGCCTTAACTTGAAATCTCACTATCCTGAACAAGTTGCCAAAATAATTTTGTTCAATAATTATGTAGTACTAAGGCTAAAATCATCATGTTATGGAACAAGTTATCTTCTTCACAATTCAGATTCACTCACCTCTTTCGAAGTTGGAATTATGAACGAAATTGGAAAATCAGAGTCCCAACGATTCAAGTATGCTTTTTAGAGCCTTTAGCTTTCCACAAAGTGAGTAGATCTTGCTGAAATGTTTGTAACTTTCAAAGAAAATTAGATTTTTGTAAAAGAGTAGCATCAAAACATCACTAATGCTAATAACAAATCATTGGTATTTTAACAAAATTAAGAGATATTTATAATTTCTTTTTTCTCTATTGTGGTAAATTATTATTTGTACCCTTATAAAATAAAACATAATTGAATCTTGTTCCCTTTCATTTTTGTCTTGTGCTTTCTACAACTTTGATAATTTTCTTTAGAGCATTGGATAAAAAGAAAAGATAGCATGATTTTTTATTTTTTTCGCAAAGGATCTTCTCCTGCCGGCCTATGACCTGTTAAAGTTCTGTCTAATAGGTGGCAGGATATAATTGGCTGGTAAAGATTAATTGCATTTTTCAAAAATTGTAATTCACTTTTTCCCTCCAAAAGTGTCCTGCCACCTGTTAGACAGGACCTTAACAGGTCATAAGTGGCAGGAGAAGAAGATCCGGTCTTGAGGGGGGAGGGGGATATTAAGTGCAGCACTAACCAAAGACTGGATGAAAAAGGCTGGTTATGACTACTTCAATTCAAAAAAAAGGGCAGGGGAAGGGGTTGGGTTGGGTTAGAAAAAGTCCGCATTATGTCAACCCAAACTCGGGGAAGCAGGGTAAGTATGACGGAATGTCAGTCCTGGTCAAGGATTGCTGCCTTGTAACCATATAATTATTACATTGAGAGTTGCAATCTTCTGGTCGGAGGAAACCTTGCACACTTCCGTTATCTTCTGGAAGACTTACGTCCTACCTATTACAACCAAAGAGAATGAAAACATTACAAATGGTCTTAACATTAATTTTTGCGACAATGTGGTGCAATTGTAAGGAAAAATAGGCAAAATTGACATCAAAGAAGTGGATCCGGTGTACAATTAATGCCCATGCGATCCTCTTTAGATTGTTAAGTTCAGTTATCATTCGACAAATTTTAGTGGTTGACATGTAACCATGAACAAAAAAAAAAACCAATGATAATGTGAAGATGAGGTTGAGTTTCTTGATTTTTTTTTACCACATGCGGGCCACCGAAATTCGCTGAACATTAACCAAACTTTAACAATCTGAAGAGGATGATAGCTCCATTCAATGGACTGATCTAAAAATTTACCAGATCAATACACAGTGAGACCCATTCCAAGTAATTGGGATAAGGCTTTGTTGAGTCGACTTGTGAGTTTTTGTCATGGGATCCACACGATGTATGGTCAACCTTATGCAGTGGTGGTATTTTGACTATGAAATATTGAAAGAGGTGCCTAAGCGCATGTTAGCAAGTACCAATGCTTTGTTCAAGTTAATCGGTCATAATGGGCTAGCCGAGTCAAAAAATAAACCCCGTTTGGGCGGACCCATGGTGTTTGGCGTGATGGCGTCCAATTCTCAAAATTGTTTTTTTTTTTTTTTTTAAAAGAGAAAATGAACCCTCCCTACCGCATCTCTCTTCCTCGCTTATCATGTGGTGCCCCTGACTGCCTGCCCGTTTGCTTTGCTGGCCTTGGGCTTTCTCCTTTGTTGGTTTATACGTGGGGTGTGTTTGCTGAGAGAGGAGAGAGTTTTACAGTTCCCCAATCAGCACATAGATTAATTGAAAACTCCTTTTTTCTTTTCTTTTCTCTTGTTTAATCTTTTCTGGTTTAGACTAGCTAGCTATTCCTTCGTCCACCCAAGAGAAGGGAGGAAAGAAAGAAATATAAAAAAGCTGATCAATCCCTATCTGATTTGATGGATCTACAGATCTAGCGCTTTCATAACCAGATGGAATGCTCTCGCTTTTCAGATCTCCATCGCGTCCAGCTATAGAATCGGGTACCTATTCAGAGAAATAAGGAAGAAAAAGCCGAACAATACGGTGGGTTTTCCTATTAGTGCTCTCGCTTTTCACTTATCAATTGTTTTTATGTGTGAACTTGTTCAATATGGCAATTGAAGGATTTTGAGATTTTTTCGTTTCTGGGTTTCTCTTATGGTGTGAAATTAGAGATGGGTTTTTGATTTTGGGTATTGAGACCTTCTGGTTTTGGGATGGCCGACAAGGCACTTGTCCAAGAATTTTTTTTAGAAAAGGTGGATTTGACCTCTTTTTTGGTTCCACATCTCTTTGTTATTTATGTTGTTCTTTTCATTTTTTTTTTAACTTTTTGGTGGCTATTGGAGTTTTGTGTTCTTTGTTTAAAGGAGAAACAGAGATGGGTTCAAGATTTCGGGCCTTTCTGTCTTCTTGGTGTGATATTTATGTAAAGCAAACAAAAAGTGGCTGTTTTTTTTTTTTTTTTTTTTTGCATTTTTACTATATATTCTGCTACTATGGTTGCTATTATTTTATTTTAATTCTGTAGTGTTTGTTTTATTGTGTGTGTGAGTGTGTGTATTCCTTGTGCAGTGGAGGATAATTTACGGGGTTTGTTTTGGGGCCTTGGATTCTTGTTACATCCTTTTTGGATGTGGAGAAATTGGAGGCTGGTCTGGGTGAGATGAGGGATGTTATCAGGGTTGATGAACCTTCTGAAGGCCTGTTGGCGGCCATCTTCGGGTCGTTATGTTAGCACGAGCTCAGATGCCGTGGGCCGACAAGATGGGCTTCTCTGGTACAAGGACAGTGGACAACACCTGAATGGCGAGTTCTCGATGGCTGTCATCCAGGCCAACAATTTGCTTGAGGATCAAAGTCAAATTGAGTCAGGCTCTCTGAGCTCAATCGAGTCTGGCCCGTATGGGATCTTTGTTGGGATATATGACGGGCACGGTGGCCCTGAGACGTCACGCTACATTAACAATCACCTCTTTCACCATCTTAAGAGTAAGAGAGCTGAACCCCATTAGAATGGTTTGAATTCTGCTCTGATTCTAGCTATAAGTACCATTTTGAATTTCAAACCTTGGAATTAGTTCTTTTTTCAGTTTCAATGGCTGTTACTAGTCCATTTCCATTACGGCTCTTGAGGTTAGAGATCCAGTAATTGCGTGTAATGGTTCAGTTTGGATTGATGTTCTGCAGGGTTCACTTCAGAGCAGCAGTCCATGTCAGCAGATGTAATTCGTAAGGCATTTCAAGCGACGGAAGAGGGGTTTTTCTCTCTTGTTAACAGACAGTGGCCAACAAGTCCTCAGATTGCAGCCGTTGGATCTTGTTGCCTGGTTGGTGTGATATGTGGTGGTACCCTCTATATTGCCAACCTTGGTGATTCCCGTGCTGTTTTGGGGAAGCGTGTCAAGGCAACTGGGGAAGTTTTATCTGTCCAGCTTTCAGCAGAGCACAATGCGGGCATTGAATCTGTTAGACAGGAGCTGCAATCTTTGCACCCAGATGACCCACAGATTGTAGTTTTAAAGCATAACGTATGGCGTGTGAAGGGCCTTATACAGGTAAACTTCCTTTCATGTGTAAGGGTGGTTGTTGTTTGCTTTTCCTTATCTAGTAACTTTCTTAATTGTCTTCTTCTTGTTGATTTCTGTACTATTTTCATTTGTTTAGTCTATTTTCAGGAAACTTCTCATCCCTATTATGCTAATAGTAAAAAATGATTAGCAAACTAAACTAGTTGCAAATGCCTCATGGTAGTCTATTTAGTGGTGTATTATTTGTCTCTTCTATAATATATATATATATATATATATATATATATATATATATATATATATATAACCATTTGAAAGTAGGTTTTATATATATATATATATATTTTCTACCAAAATTATTTTTCTGTCAAATCATTTGAAACTTGGAGCAGATTTTAGCTTCGTGTTTTTGGGGTGGTTTTGCCCTGGTGTTTCACAGAGGGTTTATGGTGAGGCAGATTTGGTTGTCTAGTGAGCTTGAGATGTGTTGAAGTGAAAGTGTTTGGAGTTCCTTGTTTTGGCCAACTAGTAAAAGGCATGTGCTTTTTGCTAAATAACAAGCAGATTTAGTGATAGAAGTATTGGAAAATAAAACTCTCTACTCAACTCAAGTCAACAATGCCTTTTCCCAGACCAGTGTGTCTTTTGTATGGAGGAGTCGGTGGACACATCTTTCATCACTCTTTCATGGTGCACAAAGTGTGGGGTTTCTTCCTTGTCCTGCTAAAAGTATCTTGGACCCTCCCAAACTGGTTTTGTGATATCATTTCGGGCTGGTGAATGAAGGATTTGGTGGGTATCTCTAACCTCATTTAGCATTTCTTGCCCGGGGCCATTTGCTAGGGTGTGTGGAAGGAGAGGAACTATAGAACTTTTGAAGATAGGTACTCACTTCCAGAGAATTTCTATGATAATATCTATAGGCTGCTTTTTGATTGGGCTATTACATTTGATTTTGATGAGTCCTGAATGGTACTCCTTTTGGAGGGAGGTTGTATAGGTTTTTTTTGCTTTTTGCTTTTGTTTCTTTTCACCTTCTTGGTGATTTGCTGTTTTTGTTTTCTTTGTTCTTTGTTTCATGCCTTCTTTTTTAATGAGGTTATCGTTTATCTCGCTCCCACTCTCTCACACACACACACCTAAAAAAACCCTTATCCCAACAATGTCTGAGGATTAGTTACAACAACTTAGAGAGTGACTAAAGTTGGAATGACATCAGGGCCAACACATCAGTGCCAAAAAGTGAAAAACATCCCCCAAAAAAGTGTATATCACTTTTTCTGTGCTGATGTGTCAGCCCTAATGTCATTCCAACTTTAGACACTTTCTAAGTTGTTGTACCGAATCCCAGCTCCCCAACTATATGGGGTTGGCTACAACCATTCCACTCTATCTAAGGCTATATCTTTCATTAAATCATAAGAACTTGTGTCTTTCCTCAATACTTCATTTTCAGTCTTTCTCTTGTCATTCTAACGCCTTTAACTCGCACCGCATCACTCTTTCTCATTGATGCAATCATTGGTCTTTGTTACGAATGATCGACCAATTGTGCTACCCTAAGTTCTTGCGATACATTCATTCTATCCTTTCTAGTCTTGCCATTTTTCTATCTCAACATCTTCATCTCAGCTACTCTCGTTCTATGTATGTGTTGTTTCTTGGTTGCCCAACATTTAGTCCCATAAATTATTAAATATCAATAAATTTTGGGGATCAGTTTGTAGGCTTAAAGCTTGCAAAGGAGGCACAATGGACTTAATTCCAAGGCCTAATTGTTGTTGACATAACGATGGAGTTGTGGGGTCCTCATGGGAGCTAGATTAAATGTGGAGACCACGTAGAAGTTCCTAGACTTTCAATGAAACTGGACAGCTGAGTGGTGTGTGCAAAATTTAAGTTTTCTTTTATTTTTTGCGATATTTTATAATAAGGGTTTTTTTTTTTTTAATTTTTAAAAAGGATTTTTTTAACGGGGGTTCTTACCTGGTTTTTAGTCTGTTTGGTTACAACTAGTTATTTATTTATTCTTTTACACGCGTTTGACTTTTCAAACTTTAGTCTTATTCATCAAAAAAACTTTTGTCCTAGCGGATTTTGGTTTTCCCAAGTAGAGAAGGAATAGTGAGTTGTATGAAAGGAAAAAGTGTAGCAGTTTACATATAGGTTTGTAAACACCTTATTTTACAAAATGTAATTCAGAAATTAATTTCGCCCTAAGCTCTGAAGTGATTCCTTGTCAAGTTCTGATTTCCTTGCAGCCATGGTTTACAATCTCGGATCGGTGACTTTGATCATTTGGGCCAAAAACCGATTCGGGATCGGATCGTGTTGGCCTATCCAGCCTTGGATCAGCAATTCACGTGTGGATCGTGTCGTTTGGTCTGACACTGATCCAAAGTAAACAAAAAATTTTGAAAAATTCCTAAAAAATCCTATATATTTTTATAATGCTTTCTATAACAAATTTAAAGAACAGAAGAACATAATTTTAGGTTAGGTGCAGCATTATACATGAATAAACACTGTTACGAGAGTTGAATAAAGATCGATATCGTACATATCAAAGAAGTGAATGGATAAAAAATGCTCACTTTAACGAATGCTAACCACTGCTCTTTGTTGGGCGGCAGGCACATCAGCGCCGAAAAGTGAATATATGCCCCCCAAAAAAGTGAAAATCACTTTTCAACGCTGTGTGTCTGACCCTGACAAAGAGCAGTGATGAGCGTTTGTTAAGGGAAGCGCTCATAAACCGATCCCATCAAAGAATGATCCGGACGATCCAGAACATTCTAGGACCGATCCCATTGTGGATCGTGATCCAACATGCAGGATTGCACCGTTCTTGTTTGATCCTGAGTTGGCTAATCGTCCGAGTTTTGAAACCATGCTTGCAACCTTAGGTGTGAGCTCTTAGGTTCTTCTTCTTGACCTATTTTTTAAGTAATACTAACCGTTCACAACTACTCATTTATGTTACTGTTCACGTGGCAGTATTCACCGGGTACTGTTCACAATGAGTTCTTGTTTCTTTTTCCATCCTCTATCATGTGTTCAAGTTTATTTGCTGCAGAATTCTTTGTTTTATAAACTATGATCGAGCCTTATCTATTTAATCGTACAACCCTAATTGGCTAATTCTCTGTAAACTTTAATTCTATATAAATCCATCCTTTATTCTCTTCCATCATTCCCTTCCAACTCCACAGTTTTCCTTATATTTCCTTTTATACCCTTCTTCCATTCTTAACCTTTAAATTTCTGTTTATCATAAATCCTTTTTTTTTATCCATAAAAGCCTTTGTAGAAAAAATAATTCATTAATAGGGGATAAGATATCCCCAAAAACAACAAAGAGCAAGCTCCCAAGAAAAAATATTATATTCTTCCCTTGATCAGATTAACTCAACTCCTAGCATCCACTATGGATCAATTTATAATTTCCTTACAATGAATAACCCAAAACAAATACCTCTCCTTAGCCCTTTTATAAACCATAAAGTACAGTTGCAAACAATTTTCGAAAACCCGATTGTTTTGTTCCAACGAAATGGATCACCAAATTGCTGGGTGCATCAATCTTCACACCATCTTTCCTTTCCGAACTACAACCATGATATTTAATTGCTCAGCCATGGCCCTTAGATTCCCCTAAAAGGAAAAAAATGTCAAACTTCAAGAGTAAAGGGGCAATGAAAGAGAATATGGAAAGCTGATTCCATTTCCTTAAGGCACAAAGGGCAAGCATTAGGAAGAATAAGGCTATTCTTCTGAAGGTAATCCATAGTAGGAATTCAACTTTTTAGTACCAACCAAAGAAAAAATGGCACTTTTGAGGAAACTTTCAAACCCTGTATATTTCTCCAACAAAGGTCCTCCAGACCTTGATCCCCAAATAACCCATAAAACAACTTAATAGAGAACTTTCCATTGTTTCCCAAAAGCCATTTGCGATGATCCTCCCTCTTTGGACTAAGTTGGAACAAATCAAGGTATCCTAGCAAATGAGCTATATGGAATATTTCCCAATCATTCAAGCCTCTTCAGAGCTGAACATTCCACCCATTCTGACCACTACCCACAATCCAATAATTAGCAACTAGAGCATTTGGATTTATAGCAACATTAAATATAATGAGAATCTTGACTTTGAGAAGTCTAGGGGAGCACCATGTATTGAATCAAAATCTGGTGTTAGTACCCGCACCCACTTCCATTGCAACAACATTTTTTAAGAGATTCAAAAAATTATACCCTTCCAAAATCCAAAGGCCAGTCCCATGAGGTCCTGAGACTCTCTTGGTCTCTGATGTGGACATAATCAAGAGGTTATTGTATGTGCTAATCTATAAGAGAATCTAGTTCAAGATGGGGCCATTAGATAGGTTATTTCAAGTGTTTTAAGGGTGGGATAATCATGTAATAAAGTCTTTTGTGCCATGGGTTAAATTGGTTTATTTTAGGATAAATGTATTTTTGTAATAAGGCATTGTTGCCAAGGGTATTTTAGTAATTTTAGTGAAAGTTAAAGTGGGCATATTTTGGAGTGCTGGACAAAATCCTCTAGAAGGCCTTATTTATTTATTTATTTTTGTAGTTTTTTGTTTTTATAAAACCAGTATTTTAATAGTTTTAGGCTTATGAAAGTCCTCCCCAGACACCATGTTAACGAGAGCCTCGTGCATTGGGTCACCCTTTTTTTTAGGCTTATGAAAGTCCTAGGTAGTAAGTAAGCGAATAGTTTAGGAGTTTTTAATTTGGTTTCTTGCTATTTTTTTGAGTTTATGAGCCTATATATAGGACTGCACGTTTTTGTATCGGTAGACTATGAATTTATGAATTAAAGTTTGGTTTTGATGGGTTTTATCCATTCTTCCCCCAATCCCTTGGTGTAGCCATGTGGACTAGCTAAGGTTCATCTCTATACTTCTTCTCTCTTCCTTCTTCTAGCATCTTATATATATTTTTTCTTCTTCTCCTTTCTTTTAACTATTGTTTTTCTCCTCCTTTTCTCGCTTATTCTCTTTATTGTGCTGCTGCAACACCATTCATACTAGAAGATTCAAGTTGATAGAAATAAAAGAATTTGTAGAAGAACATAATCTCACAACTGGGTTTTCTAGGTTAGCCTTCTAATCCAAATCACACCAATCAAACAAAGGTAATTTGTGCTTGTTTTCCCAAGTTTTCCTCCCCCATCTATCCTCTTTCTTCTTCCCCAAACTCCTCTTGATTCCCCTTCTTCTCTGCTAGTTTAAAAACAGATTTTTCACTGGTTTTATGAAATCTCCATTAAAGAATCATTGTAATGTTTGAAATTTTATGAATTTACATAGAAAATCTTATCAGAAATCAATGAAAATTTTGACCATAAGACCCTCAGATATGTCAGAATCTATTTGAAATTTTTTTGACGTATCAATAGGGGTATTTTGGGTTTCTGTCCAGAAATTCTAGAATTACCCTTCTAGGTTCTCTCTCTTTTCTTCTCTAATCTCTTCTAACTCCCTTATTTTGTTTTATTCTTCAATTCTAAGCAATTTTAGTTACTTGGGTGTATTTTAGAGTTCAAATTTTAGTTCCTTTATTTGTACTATTGCTTCCACATTAACAACTTGGTGATGTTAAGATCATTGGCATTACCCTACCTCAAAATTTGGCATCATCTCTATTATGCTACATCAATTTTGGTATCAATGCTTTGTGATGCATCGGTCCATTTATTGGCTGCCCCATACTTAGCGCGATAAGCTTGCGCCATAAGCATTCCTCCACACCAAATTTCCAAAGTCATTTCATGAGGGGAGTTTTATTGGAATCCCTTATCCGCCTTATGCCTAGGCCACCCTTCTCCTTGGATTACAAATATCTTTCCACGCCATAGGGTGAAGCCCTGAAGACTCTTTCCATCTACTCCACATGAAATCTCTTTAAAGCTTCTCAATGACATCAGCCGCTGGTGAGGGAATAATAAAAAGGGATAAGTAATAAGTGGGAAAAATCACCAAAATAGACTTCAGTTTTTGACCTTTGGAAAGATAGAACCCCTGCCAACCAGCTACTCTTATTTGAATCCGAGGTATAACGTGATTCCATACCTCCTGTTGCTTGAAAAGGGCATCTAGAGGAAGCCCCAAATAAGAGAAGGGAAGAGAATTCATTTGGCAGCCCAAGATACCAACCAATCTTATGAGATTTGGGACCTGGCCCACTCCATAAATGCGACTTTAGAGAGATTTACCCATTATTCAGAAACCAACTCAAAGCATCTTATGGTACACCACAGATTTCTCATTTGATTTGGAGAAAACCTACAAAATACGAGGGTATCGTCTGTGAACTGAAGATGAGACACCAACAAATCTTCGGTCCCCACTCTAAACCCCTTTGGAAGACCACCCTAGTATGCCTTAGAAAGGAGCACACCAAGAGTCTTAGCTATCACAAGGAATAAGAGTGGGGAAATGGGATCCCCTTGACGAAGCCCTCTTGAACTTTTGAAGTACTTGGTTGGAGACTCATTGACAAAAACAAAAAGGGAAGCATGCCCAAAGCACTTCATCCAATTCCTTTATCTGATACCAAACTCCATTCTTCTCATCATATATTCAAGAAACTCCTAGTTAACTTGCTCATAAGCCTTTTCCAAATCAAGCTTACACATGACACCAGACAACCCTTCTTTGAGCATAGAGTCAATATGTTTGTTAGCAATCAAAGCCCCAACCAAAATCTGCTTCCCATCAACAAATGTGCCTTGAGCCCCTGAAATAACCGAAGGAAAACCACTTTTCACCCTCTTAGCCAAAATCTTAGATATAATTTTATAAATGCTTGATGTAGGATATTATAAACTTTGATACCAAAGATGATGTAGTGCAGTCGGGTGGTTGTATATCCTGTTGATATGGGCCCAAATAGTGTTGCGGAAGCAATGACAGAATTTAAATAAATTAAGAACTGATGTTATACACTCCCAAATAATGACATGTTTATAAGAAAATTAGAGCAAAAATGGGGGATCTAAGTAGAAGAAATTAAAAGGAATATAGGAAAGAAATAAAGAAAGGAAATTAGAAGAAAATGGGTGTTTTAGAACCATGAAATTACCCAAATACCCCTGCATACAGGTCAGAATTTTATGAAAATTTACAGGGTACTAGATAGGTCTAAATGTGATCTCCATCTAAAATTTCATGTGTTTCTGACTAGTACATGTACATAAAAGTATATAAAGAAAAGTCTGCAGTGTTATTTGATGAAGATAGCCTAAAACAGCAAGTAATTTTGTAAACAGAAACTTAGAATTAAAGAGGGAAATTCAATAGGAGTTCAGAGGAAGAGAAGAGAAGTAGGTAGGGGAAGAAAACCCTAGAAGAAAAGGAAATCCAGAGTTTAGGGAGGGGCAATTTCAAGGGGCAGTCAACCCAGAATTTTCTATTAAAGTCTATAATGGGACTCATGGATAGAGACCCAAACATAGAGTTTAGCATAGAAAATCTTAAAGGAGTTCTTAAAATAAGGTTAGAATTAAGAACAAAGCTTGATAAAATAAAGAACAAAATACCTCTCACTGATGTAGGTGATTTTGTCTAAGAGGTGGCCTAGAAACCCAACCGTGAAGCCTATGTTCAGTAGCAAAAGTTCTTCAAAACAGCAGCTTGATTTCTGGTATGTATGATGTTGCAGCAACACAATAAAGAGATATTGAAGGAAAGAGAATAAGAATAAAGAGAATAGTGGAGGAAAGAAGAAGATAGAGGGAGGATAAGAACAATAGTTAGAAGAAGATAGGGGAAGAAGCAGGAAGAGAGAAGAAGCATAGGGGCAAGCCCTAGCTGTTCCACACGGCTCTACCATGGGAGAGGGGAAGAAGGGATAAACTCAAATTCAAATTTTCATTCAATAATTCATGACTGATTTACTACAAGTCATGTGGCTTATAAATAGGCTTACAACTTAAAAAAGTAGAAACTACCTAATTTAGGAACTTCTAAAACTTCATGCCTAAGACTTACTAAAATCCAAAAACTAAGACTACTAAAAACTACTTTAATCAGGGACTGTCGACTAGCCCTGTTGTAGGGTTCACTTGTTGACTTAGATCCACTAGAGGACAAGAATATCCTAGTTGTCAATCAAGCCTAAATACCTATACTAACCTTGGTTTTTCAGCCTTATTACAAACATACCCTTCTGAATTAAAAATTCCAAAACTCCATGGCACTAATGGCCTTATTACAAATGTATCACACCCCTAAAATATCCTAATTAACCCACACATGACATACACCTTGAATCTGACCCTCTTGTGTGGCAGCAAATACAAGTGTTTCTTTAAGTTGTCCGCATCAATACTCCTTACGAAACTGATGAGTCTAAACTCATTAATCTGATCAACCCCTTCTCTTTTCGGAATAAGAGAGATAAAAGTAGCATTACTTCCTTTGTCAAAAAAACCCATGGGAATAAAAGTTATCAACAATTAAAAGGATATCCTCTTTCACAACCTCCCAACAAGACTTGAAAAATGCTATAGAAAAATCATCCGGCCCTGGAGCCTTGTCACCCTCAAAACCCCATATCACCTTTTTCACTATCTCATCAATAAGACATTCCATCCAGACCCTTTGTTGCTGGCACAGTTGGTTAAACTCCAATCCATCAAGCTTTGGTTGGTCTCTTCACCCCATAATCTATATAAAGTTTCTTAAAAAAGCTAAACACATGACTTTTAATGCCATTTGCATCCTCCACCAGCTCCTTTCCAATCCAGAGTTTAGAAATGCTATTCACGGAACTCCTACAAGAGGCCACACACTAGAAAAATTTGGTGTTATTATTGCCTCCATTTAACCATCTGACTTTAGCTTTCTGCTACCACTGAATTTCTTCCATCAAAGCCACCTGCTTAAAGTCTTCTTTAGCAACATCCCTACATGCATTTCCTTCCTTGGAAAAACCTCCTCCACTTCCTTGGAATCGCACCAAGAAATTTCATCAAGTAGGTTCTTACTTTCTTTCCTCTATAGAACCAAACACTTCCTTGTTCCAAATTTTCAGCTTACCGCGAAGTAACTTGTGTTTTAGTCTTAGTTGTTGACCTAGTCTGCCAAAAACCTAAAAATGACACCAAGTTCACAAAGTCTGGCTACTTCAACCACATGTTTTTGAATCTGAAAGGTTTGGGCCCTGAAGACGATGATTTCTCATTAAAAAAATGGCAGGTGGTCAGAAGCAGGCATGGACAACGACTCCCCTTTAGATGAAGGTAAAGAAATATCTCACTTTATATATACAAAAAACCTGGCCAACTTGCTCAAACTGGGATGTTGTTGTAGATTAGACTAGGTGAAAGTTGGACTCATAATTGGAATTTCTCTCAATTCGAGTTTATCGATGAATTCACAAAAGTCTTACTCTCCCCTCGTCAGTCTGCCACCCCCACTCCTTTGGACGGGTCCCTAATTTCATTGAAGTCTCCTTCTATACACCAAGGATGCCCCCACCTACTCCTTTCTCTCACCAGTTCATTCAGAAAATCTTGAAAAAGACTACCATCAGTAGGCCCATACACACAAATAATAACCCAACCTTCACCACACCCCTGCACAACCCCTTTGATTGAAATCGAGAAGGATCCCACAAAAGAATCATCCACACTAACCTTGCCCACATCCAACACCACCCATATTCCTCTTGAAGCTCCATTGGAAGGCAAACATACCCCTTCAGGACAATCAAAAGGCCAAACCTCCCTTAACCCAAACCTATCCATCCTTCCCATTTTAGTCTCTTAAGGCAGGATTACTTCAACCTTATATCTTGAAACAGATCTGATGCAGCATGCATGTAGGATAGTGAGTGTGTGCACAGGAAATAGGAGTAAAATTACTAATCATAATAAAAAAATAAAATAAACATGATTCCTACTAGCAAGTTCACACGCTAAATCAAGTGAATCTTAAGTTATATTCATGTGCATTAGAAGAGTTAAGGTAAACAAAATATTGAGCAAAATACAAACCTAACTAATGAAGGAAAATACCAACTTATTTAAAACTTAAAAAAAAAAAAAAAAAGGGTTGCAGCCCACAGAAATCTGATGCTATAAAGGTTATTTGGAGGAGCTCAAAATAGGCAAAATAGGGTGATCACCATTGAAGGCACCGAAGATGATTAGTGCTTTACAAAGGAAACTTAGAAACAAGATGCACACAGGGTTATAAGCAGTAAAATGGGGTTTAAACAATAAGGGTCAGTTCAGAAAAGTGATACAATCAGCCCCTTAGAAGATGCCTCATAACCCACTTAATCACTACCATGTGAGAAACTGTAAGAGGAATCAAACGGTATGTATATCACCTGAGTTCAGCTAAAGGGTACCCCTTGATATCTGTAGGTATGTGAATGACCAAACACCTCCAAGTAGAGGCCCACAAAGAGGGGTTAATATGGGATTTCACAATCTGGCCTATTTCAGGTGTTACCGCCAGCCCTGGAAGTCCCAACTCAGGGTGTTAAGGTGGGAGCACCTAGGAGCTTGGTGATGCTACCAGTAGGGTCGCCCAGAAATCTCCAACACTCCAGAGAAAACCAATTGTCAAGAGCTGGAGGGATGTGGGAGTTATGGCTGATATGCTCCAACTGGTATTTCTGCTCACTTTCACGCCTGGGATGAACTTTATGCCATGGGACTCACTCAAATCAACAGGATAAAATGGAAGAAGTAATCAAGCAGGGTCGTCCAATGGTGTGACACAATCTGAAGCCATCCAACCTGCCAAAAGATCTACAGTTTGGGTCTGCTGGTCCTTCTCGTGATATCACTTAAAACCAGGATTTCATGCTGGGTATGAAGAGACGATTCCAAAATCTGATGAGAAGTAGATTTGATGTTTCCCTTTTTGCTTCTAGTAGAGTCGTCCAGGTATTAGAGATGATTTAGGAAGCCCCAATGGAAGAAAACCCTGATCGTGATTGAATGATAAGCAATATTGTGAAGTCCCTCATCTGGTGTTTTTCACGCGTGGTGCCTATAAATCAAGTGGGGCCCTCTTTAAAACTGACTTTTCGATCAAGTTTCTATCATAGTAAGGATCGTCCAACCCTACTACATTCCTTGGAGATGTTGCTTTTGGCAGAACTCTAATCCCTTGAAGCTAGTGATCGATCTGCTACTAGTACCTCAGTTTCAGCACAAGAAAAAAAATAGTAAAGTAAGCAAATAAGAAGAGGAAGAAGGAGGTGGGAGAATCTTTAACCTAAAGGGGAGGGAGTGGCCTCCACCAATAGTGTTAAATTAGGTGGTGGCCTAGACCCATTCCAAAGTTTTAGGGTTCTTCAGCCTATGAAAACAAGGAGGAAGAAGAGCCAAAACGTGAGACAATTCAAACTTTTATTTAATATTTCATGAGTTTCAAATTTTGGTCATGTGGCTCTTTATAAGAGGCCCCACGACTACGATAATCCCCATACTCTTCGCATTCCAAGAAAAACTTTGAAACAGACTAGGATGACAAACAAGAACCCAAAAGCACCTGCCGGACTCATACACTCTATTAGTATGGCTTATAGATTTTCATCTTCCCCCAACTCCCCGGTACCCTCCCTAGCCGCCTCCTTGCTCATGCTTCTCATACTTCACTCCACAACTTAGGTTTCGAACTTCATGGTTCAAACTTCAAACATGTCTCGTTACGATGCATCCCCTTGATCGACCACATTGTTTCAAGTGTTGCAAACAATTCCCAAGCTTATTCCTCTACTCCATCAAAAGAAACTCCCCAAAAATGACTTAACTAATTCATTTTCTCTAGAACCCAGTTTGATACTTCCAAAATAGGTTCAGGGTCAACCCTGTTCTGTGCCGCCACATTAGTTTCTTAATTCTGAACTTTAACCAGCAACCATCTATAATTTTTCATATAATCTTTAAGTTCTAATTGTTAAAAGTTGTAATTTTATAACTTTTTTTAATCCTTATTTTTGGACGTTAAAACTTGCTATTTTGGCTTGATTTTGGTACCATGAGAAATGTTATTTAATTATTTATCCAATGAGATCTGTATCTTTCAAATTCGAAGTGATTTGGGGGATATGACCAAAATACTAACAAAGTATCAATATGTGATAGGTCTAGTCTTATTTTTAGTTTTTTTTTTTTTAATAATTTAAGGGTTTAGCCAGTAAAAGGGGGGTATAGGCTTGTGCCGGGATATTACTAATTTCTTATCGACAAAGTCAACTTGCCTTTTTGGTTTTAATAGAATTATGAATTTATATTTGAGTCCAACTAGTTTAGGGAGTATTCATTAAAAAAAAAAAAAAAAAAAACTATTTTAGGGAGTTGATGTAGGAATCTAGAATTGAACTACAAGGAGCAGTGGTGCATTAAATGATAGGGTTTTGATTTAATGAAATGAAATAGGGCTTATGGAAATTTTTAAAAGAAATGTTAACAAAAAAAGAAATCAGAGTTGGAGAAGCTTTTAATTGAAAATAACTAGTATTGTTGCTTAAGGGAGAGGAGAGGGAGAGCTTATGGAGGAGGGTTATTGTTGCCAATATGGTTGAAATTTTGTGTACAACCTAAAAGAGGATAGAGGTTCTCATGGGTGTGGGATTCATGGTTTCAAGAATCAGCCGATTCCGATTCGGATTGGTCATGACCGATCTGGTTTTTTTAAATCATGGTGGGATTTAAAAGTCCATTATGAAGGGTAAGGCTCAATTTCATGAAGTCTTTAGGTTTAGGGTGAGGTGGAGTGTGGATACCCATTTTTGGGAGGATTCTTGGTATGGTAGCTTTCCTCTTAATGATGAGTTTCATAGGATCTTTCTGATTGCTTCCAAGCTTTACAGTTCTGTGGCTGATTATTTCGAGCACTTGGGGGACCGGGTTTGGTATCTTACATTAAAAAGAAGTCGATTGGGAATGGAATGATTAGTTAAGATTGTTGGGTCATTTGGAGGGTTATCGATTGATTCTTGGGAATAGGGATAGAAGATTGTGGGGTCTCAATAAAAATGGTCTATTTTCCTTCAATTTATGGGGGCCTGGATCATGTAGCCTTCACGACTCAGGGGATTCTATATGAAGTTAACCTTTTCATTTGGACTACCTTTTTGGATAAAATTCTTACTCTTAATCATCTTAAGAGTGTAGAGTGGAATTTGGCTAATAGATGTGTTTTATGCTTAAGGGAAGAGGAGTCGATTGACCATCTTTTTATCCATTGTTAGTTGATGAGAAAGATTTGGGTTTTTGATGCGGACCACACGAAGAGACTCTTGTATGTGCCACCACACAAAAAAGCAAGGTTCGAGTTTTGTAATATGAATGGATTATATTAATTTGTTTAAAGGCTTGGTACTTTTTGTAATAAGGCCTTTTGTGCCAAGGGTATATTAGGATTTATATTTGCAAGGGTTTGTTTGTAAGAAGGCTAAAAGCCAGGGTTTAAATTGGGATTATAGTGAGCTAGTTTTCTCTACATGTTGTTTGTCCTTTAGTATGTTATCATATTCAACAAATGGGCCCCACAAAGAGTACTAGTCAACAGCCCATGTACCCATAAGTTTTTAAAAGTTTTAAATTTAGAAGGTAAGTTTTTAGAAGTCTTAGAGTTCAGGATAATTTGGTTAGCAAGTCTCTTAGATTTTTGGAAGATCCTATTATTTTGAGTTTTGTAAGCTTATTTAAAAGCACCTCCTCCCCCATATTTTACAGGAAAGAATTTTAAGAATCGTGTTAAATTATTGGGTGGTTTCTTAAGGTGTGGATATCGCCATGTTCTCTTCTCTAAGGGATGATGACATCTCTTAGGCTCTCCTTTTTCTTCACGTGGGTTGTAGCACTCTTACTGCACCCGTGAGTTTCCACCTCACCCACCCAATTTCTCTACTTTTGTTTTTCTTTTTCTTCTTTGTCCCCATATTTTTTCTTCTCCTCTCATACTTACTAGAAATTCATCAACATTAGAGACTTAAAGTGCTGGACTCTATTCACAAGGTATGCGTTGCTGAAATTTTTTGGTTTTACACTCTCAAAATCTTCTCGCCCTATCATTCCTATTTCTTTAATTCTTTTATAGGTTTTTGATCTCCTACAAAAGCCCCACTTTCCCCTTTAATTTCGCTCTTATTTCCCTCTTAATTTTAGAAGATTTCTTGTTTTCACCCATCCTCCGTTAAAGAATCTTTTGAGCTTCCTGAAATTTCATGATTTGGTAAATCAAAACTTGTCTAAATCTCATGAAATTTTAACTGTAGACCCTTTGAATGTTGTACTACTGATCTGAAAAATTTATGAATTTTTGACATGTCATATATTCTTGTAAACTCTATTTCTATGATTCTATTATCTGTTTTCTCTTATTTCGTGGCTACTTGAAGTGCTAAATTCAATTTTTGAAAGTTTTTGCTTACACACTTTTATACTTTAACAATTATTTGACCCTCTTGGGATATCCTACATCAATTTTGGTATTTTCTCTGTTGTACTGCATCAGTTTACTTTTTTTCCTCGCGCCTTTGTATTGATTGGGTTTTTCCACAGTCGTTTAGAGACTTAATTTCTGGTTGGTGGTTTAGACGTTTGGGGGGTTGCTCTCAGGCGATGTGGAGGTTCCTTCCTAGGGCTAATTGTTGGACGGTTTGGAAGGAAAGGAACCTCATTTTTTAGGAGAAGTTATCTTCATGTGATTGTCATTTGCGTCTTAGGTTGGGTGTATGAGCTTCTTTAGGATTAGATCCCTACATCCCCAAGCTTTGATGAGTCTTAGTGGCAGTAGGTGTGGGATAGGTCAACTCATTTTGTTATGTTGTAGTATTTTCCTTTTGTAGTTGGTGGTGTGTCTTCGTTGTTTTTCTTTTCTTGTTTGTTGCGTTGTTCTGGTTTCACCATCCTGGTGAATGCTTTATGTTTTCTCTTCACCTTTTCTTTAATAAAATCTCTTTTATCTCAAAGTAATAATAATAATAACAGAAAATAACAAAGAAGAACAGGCAAAGATGAGAGAGGTTCAAGAACTTCACCTTGAATTGTTATGGAATCCACCACAACTGTTGCTAATGGAGTCCACCATTAATAGTATGTTAGTACCTTGGAATCCATCAAAGTAAAAGCACTCTCACCTTTTGGTGTCCTTGATTAAAGAGCAAAGAGCAAAGCCAAAACAAAAGAGAGGATAAATGAACACTCTAGCACTAGTGTTGAACAGTTGATCTCCACGTCTGATTGTATTTACATTGGACACATGTACCATCTTTAAGTTTATACATTGTAGCAATAAATCAACATTTACATTCAAAGCAAATGATTGAATGGTTTTTATTTAGTGGGAAAGATATCCGATAGAATCTGAAATTGATTTAGCTTTAGGGGGGCTATCTCAGATGTTAAGAAATTTATCTATTTTGGGGGGCATATGAGAGAGAATTTATTGTTTTGATCCAAGAACTATTTTTAAAGGGCAAATCGTATGCACTCATCTGCCATTTTTTCCTGGGCATTGTATATTGTTGTCAAGAATACACTTGCACTTCGTAGAACTCACTCATCAGTTGCTCCATACATTGATTCTATTGTACTCTTCTTCATTTCTTGAATGAGTGTAGTGGGTTCTGTGCCCTAACTTCTTAAGGAATCACCTAATATTGATTCTTCTCTTGGCTGAATAGATGATTAGGCTTCTTTATTTTGTTATAAACTAGTGTGACTCAGCTTTGGGGTGGGCAGGGTTTCATGATGAGTTGGCATGAACTGTAACCAAACAAACAAAAGTGATCCAACCACGAAATCCTGAACCACTTAAATCTTGAATGGTGCTCAAACTATTAGTTAGTCAACATTTGGTTCCATTGGTTCAAAAGAAGTGGAGAACAAGAAGTTTTACTTCAATATGATCTCAGCCATTAGTGAAAGTTAAGCCCAAACATCAGTGTCCATATATAGGTTCACGAATCTAAGGATAAGCAAAGAATAGAGGAGAAATTATTACATTATGATGATTGCAACCTTAAGTGGATGCTAAGCCAACTTTAGAATCACACTTGGTTTTCTGTATATCTAATATAAAGAATAAAGAGTTCTAAATGTTTGGTTGATATTTAATGTAAGTGGAAACCAAACCGATGTTATAACAACAGTAGGTTTACTAACAACAATAGTTACTTAATAAAATTTCTAGTGAGTTGAGTTTTCAAATTTTAAAACATCAAGTCATGTGGGGCAACCCAATATGTGCTAAAAGATGCTATTGAGTCCTCAATTGTTTAGCCCTTATGTAATCCTTTCCAACTCTAAATACTCCTGTTGTGTTTTGTATGCCATTTTCAGTGTAGGAGAATATTGTTATAATATTGTTGGAATATTTATAAAAAATAAGCCAAACCTATCAAAAGCTTGCTAAATTCAAGAGACTAAGTGAAAAAAAGGGGCGCTAGTTCTTATCTATTTCATTCTCTATAGCTAAACCTCTTGTAAAAGGAGGAGCTTTTCTACTTAAATTATCTCATCTTGTTAAATTTAAGCTTATCCTTGACTTGTATTTCTCTCTTATTTCTTACCTTTTTAACCACATCTTCTTCTAGTATCCTTTCCTAACCCTTCTTCCATTTCCATCTTGTAATGAACCTTTTAGCTTGATGCCCTTCCCTCTCAATTGATTGAGGTGAACCATGATGTAATTATGGTTCGGTACTTGAGTCCTTTTTGGACTTGGTGAGTCAGCTTCAGTTTTATTTTGTCTTGATGTTAGTGTTGGGTTGGTCATAATAAAAAAAGTCTTTGGTCCTTCCACATTAGGAATTTACCATATGATATTTTTCATACAGCATGATGAACTTCATACGCTGATACACAAGATGTGAGAGTGCTTACTTCTCATTCATTAAATAAAAGAGGCAATCTCTATGTATTCATTTAGGACACATCATTACTTGGTAAAACAATTTCTTGAATTACTTAGTTAGTTCAAGTATTCTTGATAACATAATATGGTTGAACCCGGGAAATTATATTAGAAGGTGGTGGCTTCATGAAGTGATTAACATTAGAATTACTTTGTTTGGGTATATTTTTATGTTGTAGAGGCGGTTCATTCTTTTCAATACTGTTTATTGTTCCTCCATTAGATTCATGACCTTTTCTACATATATCATTCCACATAAGTGTACTCTGATTTGGTCAAATTTTACAATTTTATGAGTACATCAAACATGGTTAATCCATGCACTATTACCTTTTAACCATACACAAATTATTTTGCTTATTTACTGGGTTAATGACATTTGCTTTACTCGAAGGGGGAAATTACTGCCATTGATTTTTATCGAAATACCTAAATATTTGATTCTTTTGAAGGGTAGCCATACCATGCCTTTCCTAAAATAACTCAACACCCGATTCTTTTGTAGAAACCTCCAACATATCCTGTATTGAAAATATGCCATACTTATCCACATCTATCAAATTGAGCCATCCAGCCAATCATAACTAGATTGTATGAGTTTTCCTATTTATCCCACCCCACCCCACCCCCTTTTTTTTTATTGTGTACAAATAGTTTTCCGCAGCCCAAAAATCCCCCCCCCATGCTGTTATTTGCTGTGGCAAGTTACCCTTCATGTGCTCTTACTAACCTTTGATTCCTATGCTTCAAGGGACTGCTCCCACAACATGGCTGTTTGTGATTTCTTGAGAAAACAAATAAAGCCCATAATAGTGTAGCACACACACACAACGGATAAAGAAATATTAACAATTGGGAGCTAATTCCCACAGCTACACCTTCCGAGATCTGCTTACTACATTCAATGATTCAAAAGCTATTAAAATCTGTTTTGAAAGCATCACTAGATGGACATGGCTGAGATCCTAGTTGATGAAGCTGTTGTTTTTTTCATAAGTTTTTTCTATGTTCTTGTTTTTATGCTCAACTCAGGGAGGCAGGGAAGGATGTTATTTTAATATTATTTGATTTTAAATATAAATGATTTGGGTGTAGTTTCCATAACTGCACATTGATGAGGTCCAATCACGTCTTTATGGTCTGTTTTCTCATTTATTGATTAGTTAATTTTTTTCTTTAGTTTTAACTTCAACATTTAGTACTCCCAATGCTTTGGTTCATTTCCCATATTTATCTTCCTCCCTGGTGAGTTTGAGTGGTATGTCTGTAAATTGGAAACTTCTTTCATGATATGGTTTAAATTTTATGTGGTCGCAAAATACTGGTTTATCAGACGAAGTATTCAAATCACATAACCTAAATGATATGGCTTGGTGGAATCATTGGTTCATGGTGCCTATTTATGTACGAAGAACGACTCAGCTGGGTCATATCAGTGTTGCCTTGGTTTTAGTTTTGGCTTTGTTGGACAAATTGAGCCTTGAACCCTGGTTAGGTTTACACCAATGGCTGAACTATCATAATCATAATCATCATCATCATAAATAATAAAAAAGCAAAGCGTAGTATCAGGATTTTTTTCAACTGAGATGCTTCTCCAGATGTCGAACTTATTTCTGCTCCCTCTCCACCTTCTTGACACCTCTAATAAATTATGATATGAACCTCAGTCTTAATGTTTTTATGTGTTCCCACTTCAGGGCACCTTTTTGAGTATTTCACATTTACATTATGATGCAGCAGCATTAGAGTATGTGGAGAAAACCTACCCTTTACAGAAATCTAAGCCAAGGATTTGTCAAGCCAAAAAAAAATCAAGCAAGTGTCTATTGTAGAAAATTGTTTAGGGCCTTTTAATTTCAAGTTTTAGGCCGGTAATAAGGTTTTTTTGCAACCATAGAATAGGTTTATTTAACTAAGAGTGTTTAGGGGGTAAATTGGAGAGTTTTTGTTATTTTATTGAATCAAAAATAGGCTTAAGTAGAGCTGGTCGTGTGGACTAGTATGAGGGGGTATTTTAGGCACTTTAGTTCAATTTTATTAAAAGGGTACTAAACCCTATTGCTGTAAACGATTTTGGAGACAGATTTGAATGAAATAGAAGATGTTTTTTGAAGACCCAAACGTGGGTAGCTCCTCTTCTTCTTCTTCTTCTCTTCATGTTCTCTCCAAGGTAATCCCATCTCTCTTCCACCATCTTCTTTCTTCTTCTCCCATTTACTTTCTCCCCTTTCTTT
>JAOXJP010290920.1:0-18849 GCA_025762735.1 Platanus orientalis | reverse complement strand
CACCCCCCCTCTTCTAGAACCTAGCCACCTCACCTCACTTTCCCACCACCCATTTCCACCTCCTCACCTCCACCAACCACCTCACCTCCTTCTACCTCACCCTCTCCACCTCACCCCATTCACCCCACCTATAAATACCCTGACCCCCATTTTTTGCTCATGGAGGGAGATGAGCAATTCTGAAGAAAAAAAATCAGAAAAGAAAGAGAGAAAAGAAAAGAGAGAAGAGAAAGAAAGAGAGAAAGAAAGAGAAAGAGAAAGAAAGAAAGAAAGAAAGGAAGAAAGAAAGAGAAGGAAAGGAAGAAAAGCTCCATCCTAGGTTGGTCCCCTTCCCTCTCTTCATTTTATTGTCTCTTTAGACCCCTCTTGTTGTAATCAACCCACCCATGAACTCCTTAGAATAGTTCTATGGTGGGACAGAGGAGAGACAGGGAGACAATCCTGTCTCCCCTTTTCAGCTTTGTTTTTTACCCACCCATGGTATAGGAACCATAAGTCCCTCCATACTTCGAATTTAGAGCTCAAATTTGAACTATGAATGACTGACATAATGATTTACCGTCCCACAAAATTTGCGCCCCATATCACACTATTGTACCCCTGATATGGGTCCCACTTTCTCATTAAAAAAGGGTATTTCTCCATGTCCAGATTGAACAGTGGGGAATGCCTGAATTTTAATTTTATCTATAAAATGTTTTTTTGACTGATTCTTGTTATATGCATTATCCAACTAATGTATACAGTTATATTAATTTTTGTAGTCCATTTTATTAAGTTTAAGGTATTTTACCATAATTTATTTCGAATTAAATTTCTATTGCCTCCATTATGTTCTCTTTATAGTCATATTGTTTGTTTGCTAAATAAATTTCTCTATACACACATTTTGCTCTCAAATTTCTACAGTAGCTTCATAACTCCATATTCTTGTTCTCCACCAAATTTGGGCCTAACCCCATGTGTATAACTCTCAAAATGGGCCCCACAAATTTTCAATTTTTGTCAAATTTTGTGCTAAGTTGCACATAACCCATAGCTTAAAAAAAAATTCTAAATGGGGTCCACCCTTGTCTAATAGAGCTATAATTTTATAGTCACTGGGATGATAACCAACTCTCTATTAAATTTCAGGTTTATTGGACCACTTTTGGTGCCCCAAAACCTTAAAATATAAGCTGTTGGTTTCTGACTCAAAACTAGTACGCCTGAACTTTTACTCCCGTGAAAGATCAAACGTACCTGAAGATCAGCTATACAGCCTGATATTAGGCGTACCAACCTAAATATGCCGCTTTGACATCCTCACATACCCAGTGACACATAAGAGTTAATACACCCTCATAAATCTCCTAGGAGAGATGTCAAGCTTCTAATTTTACTAAAGATGTCAAAGTGGGGCCCATTTAGGCCAGTATGCCTGAACTTTCATTTTATAAAAGATCAAGTGTACCTCAATGTTCAAGCATACCCTGATTATTCAAGCGTACCTGATTAAAATGACATCTATTTTTGTCCCCAGATGCCTAACAACCCACAGTAACCCATAGACATATAAAACTACAAGAATTCACCCTCTGAGTGAATTCTAGAATCTGGAATTGACTCTAAAAGTCAAGTGAGACCCAACCAAAATAGTACGCCTAAACTTTCACTCTATGAAATATCAAGCGTACATATAGAGTTCAAGCGTACTAATTAGAAAATTCTAATTTTACCCTTTTTAGCAAATTAGAAGGTGGGAATGAAATCCCACATGTCATTGTCTATAGGAAGCCCCCATTCCAACCTTCATAATCCCTTTCTAACCCTTGTACATAGACTAGGCCCAATATCAGACATCTAAGTATCCAACAGCCGAATTTTACCTGGGAGACAACACTGGTGTCGTGGCTTCTACGTCAGTGCAATTTGGCTGAGTAACCTGACCCAATCAATGTCTTTCAATCATTCCTAACTTTTTATAGTCTCCACCTTACCCTAGGGTCATGTCATACTGGTTCACGACCCAAAGACCTTGAAACTCGGCCAAAGCCCAGTTAGGTTCTTAAAACACTAAAATTGGTATAACATAGTCTTGACCTTTTTTTACTAACATATTTCAGCAGCGGGGAGTACTCTGTAAGTATATAAACACCCTAAAATGAACAACACCTTATTCACTTTCACAGTTAGACGTACTTAACTACTGAGACTTACAAACCTCAGAACTACATGCAGTATGATCTAGACAAAACCCTAGGAACATTGAACCATACAAGATTAGGTATGTAGGTAGCCGGAGATTATGTCAGGTTTAATTGCAATGATCACACCACAGGGGTAGTCTAGACTAATAAAAATCAAAAGAAGATTATCAACTTATTTTCGCTTATTGGCACTTGGAAGTTGCTAGGTTAGAGGAGCCACCCTAAAAAGGTGCGTAATTGGGGTGCCTAACACCTTCCTTAATTACAACCAAATAGCTTACTTAGAACCCTGGAAAACTAGCCCAGTTAGAGAGTCAACCCTAGGCGCAAGTTCCTAGCCCGGGCCCTAAAAAACCGGCAACCCTCCCTTCCCCTGGAAAGGAAGTAGGCATCCAACCCCGCTTGTAAAAACCTGTGTTAATGAAGACTCCAAACCTAAGCTTAGAGGCTGACCCAAATTGGCCAGTGCGGTTCCTCGAAGTGGGGTAGGCAGACCTCCCCGGTCTTTCTGTGATGCCCACAGGTGGATCAACACCAGTGCCACCAGGCACATTTGTGACAACCTATCAATGTTCAATATCTATCAACTAGTGGGGGAAGGTATGAACATGTTCATTGGGAACTCCTCATCCTCTCAGATCATCAAAAAATGCATAGTAGAGCTACAGTTTACCTCTAGGGAAATTGTTACCCTTAGAGAAGTCCTGCATTTCCCAGACATTAGGAAGAACCTCATCTCTAGATCGCTGCAAAGCAAGCATGGTTTAAGCTGGTGTTCAAGTCTGACAAGTTTGTACTTACAAAGAATCAAATTTTTGTAGGCAAAGGATTTGCCAACTTTGGAATGTTCAAAATCAATGTTATGAATGAAATGCATTCTACTTCTGCTAACTTGATTGAGTTTTGTGAGATGTGATATAGTAGATTAGGTCATGTTCATTATAACAAGGTCAAGCACATGTCTAATCTAGGACTCATTAATAATCTTGTTACTACAAATAATGAAAAATGCATTGTATGCAGCAAATGTAAAATCACACGCACATCATTCAAAAGTGTGCAGAGATCACTAAGTGTGCTAGACCTGATACATACAGACATCTGCGAGATGATAGACACACTCTCTAGAGGAGGGAATATATACTTCATAACCTTCATTAATAATGCTTCAAAATACACCTATGTGTACCCACTGAGAACCAAAGATGAAACATTTAAGAAGTTCAAATCTTACAAAGCTAAAGTTAAAAATTTCCTAACCTGAAAATCAAAGTTTTAAGATCAGACAGAGGAGGTGAGAACATGGACTCCAAATTCATCAAATTATGTGAACATTGTAATGAAATTAAGTGATTCTATATGATTTACTTTTAATCTCTTCGAATAATTAGATCCAATCGAATTCTAAGTGGATCAATATGGTCTACATCAGATTCTCTCAATATGATCATTGAAATTTTTTCTTATTCTATGTTAAAATCAAAAAATGTTGTGCACTATGTGAAATCTATTATGATTTGATTGAATGTGAGAAATCTATTTGGTTCAATCATGAATTTGACTTATCCTCTAAATTCTATGATACAAAATTGATAGAATTTATTTATTCATTGATGCTTATGGATATGTCTCATCATTTTGGATCTCTAATTCTTTTATTAATATCATATTGTGAAGATCAATAGTTTTTTTGTATTATAAATGTTATGATTATTGGATTTGGTCTCTGAATTATATTTGAATGTTATGAATCATTAAAGTGTATGATTAGTTTGTGTTGATATATGTCAATCCCATGAGCATGTGCTGGGCAAGGGTAGTGTTAGGAGTCTTGTATGTGTCCTATGTGAGCTCACAAGTTCGAATCATGAAGCCAAGAAGGACCCAAGACCAAGAAAGAGCATCGGGAAGAGGCACTTTAAGAAAGTTATATATCATGCATATCATGTCATATTGTGTGTCTAAAATCAACCGATATTGTATGTCTAAAATCAACCCTAGACATGGTTTAGGGTCCCTTACATTGCCCCAAAAGAATTCCCAAAAGACTGATGGAGGAAATCTGCCCCGGTTTTAAATTACAAAAAATAGCAATGAAACCGATTGCGTTTTTCGTAATCAATTTGGCGAAATCAATTGCGAAAAGTGCAATCAGTTTCATAACAAGATTTGAGCAACTTTTTATCAGTTGAGACTTAAATCAATAATCCCAAACCGATTTGGATATGAGTTTTGGAAATTTGTCCAAAACCTAAACTGATTTCAAAAAGCCAAATCGATTTAGAGAAAATTTGACCTCCCAAATCGATTGCGTTTTCTAAAATCGATTTGGACCCCAAACTGATTTCAAAAAGCTAAATCGGTTTGGAGGGTAATTTTTGAAAAAGATTTTTCACGAAAATTTAGGCGAATGTTTTGAATTTTGAACCCTGTTTTGGTTCATCTAAAGGCCCAAAAACATTCCCTAATTACCATATACTCATCCTAAGGCCAAGGATGTTCCACCCCACTCACTATAAAAGGACCTTTTTCTATTAGGGTAAGGGATCTCCTCCAACACTCCAAGTTTTTTTTAGAGAGCTAAGAGGCATACTATTTTGAGAGTTTTCTCCTCTGTGTAAACTTTCATTGCCTATTATTTACTAAGCTTTAGTAGCTAGCATTCTATACTTCTCTCTACTATTTCTTCTCTCCTATTGAGCTTTATTCCTACTATTAAGGAGAGGTTGTGGTGAGCTTTCTTCCCTAGTGGAACTCACCTTTGGCTGAGCTTAAAGAGCACTAGATCCAAGTACTTGGAGTTTGTGGGTAGCTAAGGCACATCAGCTCAACAAGGAGTACCCCACAGATTGAGCAACTAGCAACATCAACCATATGGTGGTAACATTTGTTTGACCTTGCATTCATTTGCATTCATATTTATTTTTACTATTGTTTTGCTTCCGCCGGAGACACCGGAAGCTTAAGAACCTCCACCGGAGACATCGAAGGTAGTGCACACTCGCCGGAGACACCAAGTGTTGTAGTTTGGCTTGCTTGTGAGCAAGTAGTAGGGTTTGTATATTGACCTAGGTTGTAATAACACCTGAATGAAATATACCTAAGCTCGGTAGTGAACTTTAAAAGAGTGGACATAGGCCCGAGTGTCGAACCACTATAAATCTTGTGTTATGGTTTGTGATTGTGTGATTGCTTGTCTTTTTGTTGCTTACTCTTATCTACCATATGTTTGCTACCATCATTGAGTAGTTACACTTGAGCACACACACTCACTCAATTGAACATATTGTAAAAGAAATTATTAACCACAACAAGGAAATTTCAAAAAGGAGTTAATTAATTTAAATAAATCCTATTCACCTATATAGTTAAGGATAGTTGAGGCAGTGGTTTTAATTTAACCAACTCTCATCATGAGAGACATGTTGGATATCCACATGGGTGGAAACACAAAGCAAGCTTCCGATTTGGAAAATTTATTAAAACCCAATCAACGTAGGGTTTGGTAGTGGGTTAGGGATCTTCTCTTGGAACCATGAAAAGGGGTTGGGAAAAGGCAATCACACAATCATTGTAATCTTTGGTTTTTCTTAGTGAAAGCCCTCTTTGTTTTTGCCCATGGACATATGATTTTAAGCCAAACCACATTAAATCATCTTGTTCTTGCTTTGGGTGTTTGTTGTTTGCGTTATTTTCTTTCTTCTATTTATTGCTACATACAATCCAAATCTGGGCTTCTACGCGCGCGCACACACACACACATATACATATATATATGTGCTTTATAGTTGGGCCATTTTACATTCCCAATCATAACCTTGTAATTAATTATTTATTTATTTGAAATTTTGAACGACTGGAACGTTCTATTAGGGTGCATTTGGTGGCCACTTGTAATAAAATCATTTCATTTGAAATTCCCAAGGCATTTGTAGCCACAAGGGGATGATGGTTCATAATAAACTCATCCAGATTTGTAGTGATTTATACTTGATAAAGACATTTGTAGCCACAAAGGGGATGGTTCATAATAAACTCATTCAGATTTTCGTGATTTGTACTTGATAACTTAAATCATTTCATTTTACAGAAAAACCTAAGATGATTTCATTTCTAATATTAATTAACAAATCAATATAAATTTGGATGAATTCATACGAAACCATCACCTCATGACTATAGATGCTTTAAGAATTTAAAATGAAATGATTACATTATAGGTGTGCCAAACAGGCAATTACAGTTTCAATAAGCAACCATGAATAATGCATAATCTAATGGTTTAAAATCATCCCGATCATTTTTGCTGTCCATCTTTTAGTTGGTGTCATCTAGCTTCTGCTCCTAGAAACATGGGATGTGTTAAGTTACGAAAGTACCAAACCCATCTCTCGGTCATGTGGCCCTTAGACGCTCTGTTATTTAATTTATTCTCGCCTAATTGACACTACTACTTTACAAGAGACATGGTGTATCAGATAGAGAGGTCCTACCAATAAGTTGTGGTTATCTTATTTCCATGTGCAATTCAATCTGGTCTGATTGTTCAAATTCCTTCCCTGGACAAATCAAATCCTCCTTTCCAGTCTCTAGGAGGGAAGACTTGGCCGATCCAGACTGTCTACTATTAGCTTCAATGCCCATTTGATAGGCCACATGGTCAACTCTTTTGTCCATCAGATGAGTGATCTTTTGGATTGGTCAATCTACAAGTTCAAATCCTTGTCATTATGTTCATTAGCAAGGGAATCCAAGAGAAATTAGGCAATTCCTTTCAAAGTCTAAGGTAGAACTTTAAAGAGTAAGATATTTGCAACTTTCATGGTGTAAAACAACTCCTTGATCGAAGGTTAACTCCATCAGATGAGCTTAACTGGTAGATATTTATGTTTTTCTTTGTGTGTTTCTTTACAAACTTTGTGTTGATTTTTGGTGTAGTAAGGAAGTCAAGAATGAAATAATACTTTTGTCACAATGGAGGAGTCAGGTCGCAAAGGAGGGTCCTTTGAGATGAGTGTGCCATTTGCAATGATAGAGTGCTTGCGAAGGAGGTTGCTTCCCAATGTTGGTGACTTGTAGTAGAACCTCTTCGCAGAACAGTCCTTCACAGAATAAATTCTTCGCGATCAAGGATGGTTCACAATGTGATGCAATTCGTGATTCACTCCAGCTCAAGATCTTGATGTGACAGATGATGCTCAGTACACAACCCTTTGCGGTTCAAATGTCTTCATGATGCAGAAGATTTCATGGTAATCAGCACTTTCGTGAAGTTGATGCCTTCTCGATTTAGTCCTTTCACGATTCACCTAAAGTTCACAAACATACAAGTTTTCTGCAATTCTCCAACTTAGTGTTTCTTCATTAAACTAGTTCATCCAAGATAGAGACAATGTTGTTATCATGCTTCTTGAAGATAGTCAAGGCCTCCCATAAGGTGCAAGGGATACGACCAAGCAAACTCCGAGATACAATCTCGCTTGGGTAGAACCCTTGTCTTGCTACGGAGTCATACTCTCTCATAAGACGAATGGACCTTGTCGTTTCTTAAAGCCCGTGGTCTTAGATAATAGTTTTAGCAACTCTTAAATTTTATCAAAATCCGGACAGGATAACACTTCTATGAACAACAGCAAAAGTGTTAGCCTTAAAATGAGAGTGGTCTTTCTCTCAAGGAGATTTCCAAGTCTCGAGAGGTGTGCTCTTCCAAGAACCGATCTACCTCCTTTAAGAATAGGGTTGGTAAAAGGAAGGCTCAAGTTCTAGGTCTCAAAATACACTTTCCTCAAGGAAGAAGGTGAGACACAAGAACTACACAAGAGAGAATAGAGAGAGACAGAGCTAGAGAAGAAGGGATGCAAATGAGGGTGGACTCCTCCTTTAGAGAACACAAGGCTTAGGCCTTATTCTTCTTCCTCTTCTCAAGCTAGCTTTTCACTCCAGCAACACTTGGACTCTAAGAATTTCACACCCCCTTTTGAGCTCAACATCCTCTCTTTATATAGAGAAGGAATATGAGATTTTCTCATTTTTCGTGATAACACGTTACCGTAAGGAGGCTCTTTGCGATACAGGTGTCCCTCGGTGAAAGGCTCTTTGTGATACGAGGCTCTTTTGCAATATGAGTTAGAAGGTGGTCAGTGTCAACGTACACTGTTCCTGGCTTGTGGTGGGTCAGCAGTTTGAGGTTTCACCAAAAAGGGAATTCACGAAGACCAATGGAAGAGTGGTAAGTGAATTTATTCAAAGTGGATGATTGATGTGACAACACATAAGAGATGGTTGGTTTCCTAGGTCCTTTGTGAAAGGGGTAAGTAAAGGAAAGGTTAGGTCATACGAAGGACATTTGACTGGTTGGTTATGGAGGTAGGTGTGTATCCCGAGGAAACATGCACACTGCCTGAGAGATTAAAATATCTCAACACCTTGCTATATTAAGCCCATGTTGATGTAAATTCTTGCCTAACCTACCAAAAAATACACATTTCTTATTCTTCTCTCATTAATCAAGTTTAGCCAACCAATGCCCACATACTCATTCGTCCTGCCCAATCTAGAACCATTCTCATCTAACTGTTACATCGTCCACATCTGTTGCACTCCCATTTAATACAACCTCTGATCCATCTTCTAGAGCTGCTTGTAAAGATACATCTTCGTTGCCATGTTGTCAGACCTTACACCGTCTTCCACTTCTCATCCTACTACTATACAATTGAGAGCACTAACACCTGCTGCTCCATCTAATATATTTTCTACCACTGCTATATCATCTCCTTTAACTTTATCAGTTATCATTGATGGTGCACGGATTATGCTCCTTAGATGATCGCACGGTCGACCAGATCTCCGAGCAGCTGCAAGCACAAATAGAGGAAAGAACTTGGGAAGGTAACCGGTGTGGTGCCATCCTAAGTTCCTCTAATACTAAAGTTAGAGTCCAATTTGGAGAATCAAAGTGGAAATCCATTTGGGGATTTTTTTTTTCTCATACCTTTGTAGACATGTGCACTGTCCTTTTATAGAGGATTAAAGAGCATTTTGATAGGGATCATCCCACGAATCCTTAGTTGTAATGAATATCATGTGGCTTGATTATCTATTGAAATCTCATAATCAACCTCCCGACGTGATCTTCGACGAGGATCTCAGAACAAATCCTCTAAACTGGCACCGGCTTGCCTTATTGGACTTATTGCATGTGCCACCTTACACTTCAACCTTGATTTTTTTATTTGATGTTTGTACTAAATTGACTTGTTAGGCCAAACTAACCCCCTGTATTGACCTATCATACCAAGCTGACTTGGTGGGCCGACCCTATCAGTTGCCCCCCATCTTGAGCCGAGTGTCGGCCCGATGAATGAAATTCAAATTAAGGCTCGAAAAGACGAAGCGAAAGAGATGTTGACACTCGTTGGTATTCGATGGTTTCTTTTTCTCGAGAAGAAAAGGGCATATTTATTTAAGGCTGTCAATTGAGCTAGGTTGGCCCAAAGCCTAACATGTTTAGCCAAAAAAATAATCGGGCTGGGCTAACCTAATTTTGGGTTGGGCTGAGTTTGGGCCCAACTTTTAGGCCCGAAGTTTTATTCATGCTAAGTTTGGGTAGGCTCAAGATCAGCCCAATCCGGCCTGAACTAGTTAGCAAATAATAATTTTATTTATATGGTGATATAAGGTCTATATTTTTTTAATTCTTTTTGGATCCAGATATTTTTAACAAATTTACTATCATTAAATAATTCAAGTGTCAATTGTTCTAAAAACCCATATAATATGCATTTAGGGGAATTTTTGGGCCTAAAATTAGCCCAAAATTAAGAAAAGAGTTCTAATTCGAGCATACCAAACTCGGCCCAAAGCCTGTTGTTTTAAAACAGGTTAAGTTTAGGCCCAAAATTTTATTCGGGTTGAGTTTGGGCTTAGGTAAAATATTTCAAGTTGAGGTTGGGCAGACCTTAGCCCGACCCGATTGATAGCCCTATCTATATAGTGGTAGTTACCTCCTGTCTTTTCGTCCTTCACCCATACATATTCATATCGGATGGTGGGGATCCCATTTTAGCCTTTTAATCTGATGGTTGGGTGGCGTAATGGGATTTATAAAAGATTTTGGGTGGGTGAAATGTCCTTCATTTGAATCTTTTGAAAACTTGTCCTCCAAGCTTTCTTCTTCCCAGTTTTCACTGTTTGATTCATCTCTTTCAGCGAGGTTGGTCATTTGTTGCCGTCGATTGTGGTTGATCCTCTCTAGTAACTTACTATCCATTCGATGATACTCCAGGATTTTAGTCTCATGCCTGGTGAGTTTATTTCAGACTTTTTCTCATTTTAAGCTTCTATTCCCGTAGCTTTTTAGGAATAGGTCATTACCCCTAATTTTCCTATTGTGGGTATTGTGATTTTCCACCGGAGCACCTTCTTAACCCTTCCGGTTCACTTTGTTTCTTTCTTCAAAGTTCGATATTCCTCTTCTAACCTAAGCCTTTTCTCGGCATTGGGTCCCTTATCTTCCTTAGTATATCATTTTGGTCTGTTCCTACCCTTGGTGAGATTGACTCTTCGGACGGACTCTATAGGAACCGTTAGTGCTGGTCAGGTACAAGTTGATGCCACTTATCAGGCTCAGTCCTCTACCTTAATTATGGCTCGACCGCCCTTCAGGGCCGAGGCAATTTCCTCTACCATACCACCCTCTCATCTAGATTACCTTTATAGGATGTATTAGATTTTGGAAGGGGATCTTGTTTGGGCTCCTTAGCCGAATGACCGAACCTATAACTTTCTTAGGGAGGTTTGTCTATTCGAGCAGACCTTCGTTGCAAGCCTTTGCTTCTCGATTCCCCTCCTTGCGAAATTCCAATATTGATCCCTCATTTTAAAATTCATTTTAGATTACCCCAAATTCAATTGTTATCTAATTAACCAAATTGGTTCTAGTAGTTGATTGCAATTGAATTATGCACATGAATAGTTAAAATGCTATGGTGTGTAAGTGCCTAATTGTATTGCATGTAAAAATGTTACAATGTATGCAATGATAGATAATTTAAAGGCTAAATGTAAGGAAAATCACAAGCAATCACACTGTACACAAGATGCATAGTGGTTTGGCACGACGACCTACATCCACTCTCAAAAGCTCACCACTAAGCTATGTAATTTTATTAAGATTGAATAAATTACAATCGAGGCTAAAATTAAAACAAAAGCCTAATCTAATTGCCAAACAAGCTACACCCGGTGTCTCCGACAGGTGTGGTCTATGGTCTACTCTTCCGGTGTCTCCGGTGGAAGACTTAAGGGTCTACACTACCAGTGTCTCCGGTGGTAGTGCTAATTCTCTCAGTGTCTTCGGCGGGAGAGGTATCAACAATGTAAATTTAAATTTTAAGGTAAGTGTTTACCTCACAAGTTGGGGTTGCTCATCTTTGAGCAAGATGTGACTACTGCTCCCCAAGGCTTCTTGGTTGGCTCATCAAGCTAGTTGAGCCAATCCCAGTGGGTTGCTCCTTGTTGAGCAAGATGTGACTATAGAACCTCCTATATTCTTCAAAAGGGTTTAGACAACACTTGGATTCTTCCTCTTGATGATTGGTCTAGGTAAAAATAAATAGGAAGCTAAGGAATGGTCTTTGGGTATAGATTTTCCATGTAGGTTTGCAGAGAGATTTCCCAAAAGTTAGAGAACCAAATCTCTCATAATTTTCCCAAAACAAGAGCAAGAGAGCTTAGATTTTTTTTTCATGACCATTACTTGCTCATTTGGAGCTCAATCTTTTTTGAAATGGATGAACATTACTTGTGTCCATAGGATTAAAACATTCCCCAAAGGTTAAAAAAGATGGGCCATTGATTTAGAACAAAATTTTAAAGATTTGATTGTAATACAGTGTTTCTGCCACTTTGGATTGATCCAAATGAAAAAACACTCAGAACCTGTAACCAGAGAGTTGTTGGTTTAATCCCAGATTGATCCTGGATTGATCCAAATGAAAAAACACTCAGAACCTGTAACCAGAGAGTTGCTGGTTCAATCCCAGATTGATCCTGGATTGATCCAAAGTCACTGTAAATAGCCCAAAGCCACTTGGGAAAGCTGCAGTGACTTGGGAACGCCCATCCTTGGTCCGAGAAGATTCGTGGACCTTTTTGCATCCTTTATGGACCCTTGGTTCACTGTGGCCATGCCACTTTACTTGATTTACCTTTTGAGAATCCAGAATGAAGTGTGAACCCTTCGGTATGTCTTACAGGCTCCCAAATTGATCTTCTAAGGCTTTCTTGACACTGAATGATGATCTTCATAATGTTTGGACCCAAGAACCTCCTAGACTTTAACATGACACCACTCATGTCCTAGTTTATACAATACATGTATTTTACAGTTAATGGAATATATTACATTTACAATCTCCCCCTTTGGGAATTTCATGACAAAACTAAAAATACATGAAAATGGAGTACAAAATGAATATTACAATTATTACATGGACTCTAACTCTAGCCATATATCTTCAATGAATTTCATTGGCTCTCCCCCTTGATACGTGCTCTAGATTTTCATTGATTGCTCTTCATTTGCGATGTGCTTTTCCTTTAAGACCCTGAAACTTATTTGACAAAAATATATTTATCTCAAACCAATATTAGTCCAATCAAATGAGAGAATATAATGAGCACACAAGCAAGCAAATGAATGTAATGGAATGCATATGCCCATGAAGTGGAGTGTTAAGTACAATGAATGAGCATAAGCGTAAGTGATGTAAGTTGAGCACAAATAGCCTTAAGTTGTTTCACTTGATAATTTCTTAGATTAATGATATTAGTTGTCATATAAAGTTCAATTAATCTTTAGTTTTGCTTGCTTCCCCTAACTTTGGCAATTCATTTTTACTCCTCCTGAGTATGATATCCTAATCTTTAGTTCAAAATGGCCTTTGAGTTTAAAAAAATTTCAAATAATTTTCAACTCTTCTACCCCTTTTTTCCATGGAAACCAAAGAGGTTACATGAAATGCATACCATAGGATACGACATAAATATGGAAAAAGTACATGCCATAGCAAAAAAAATTGGTATAAACTGCAAAGCATAGCAAAATGATATTTCCATTAATTCCCATAAAATTTACAAGTTTAAGTTAAAAAATAACAAGGAATACATCAAAATTCATTAAAAAAATAAAAACTAGATGAGGTCTAGGCATCTTGTTACTCTCCTTGTCATCTTCCTTGTCCTCTTCATCACTAGCAAGGATATCCAGGATGAGTCTGGGAACTAGGGCTCGAGAGGGATCAACAATCCCCTCGATGTGGATAAGCCTTTAATCCATGCTTTCCACCTTCTTCCCAAGGTGGTCAAAGTCACCATGAATGTGCCCAAAGTCACCATGAATGTCTCGGATCAGGGCCGAGAGGGTGGGTGGAAGTGTCACTGAGAGAGCAGGGGTTGTGTTCCCTAAGGTGGTAGGAGTTGGGAGTATAGATGCGGAGGTACCAACTGTTATAGTAGGCTTGGGAGCTAGTGGTGGAACCTTTGTCGGTGCAGGAACATGAACAGGAGCCGGGACAGGCTGAGCTGCCTCTCCAGCTACTTGTGGCGTAGCTCGCCGCTGATCTTCCATCCTCTTGATGGTAGCATCATCAATAGGAAGGCCCTATGGAAGAGTCACGACATCCTTGGGGAACAAGACACAACACTACTCTAGAATTTGAGTGACTAGCACTCCATAAGGTAGAAACCCCTCTTAGTCTCATTGTCAAATGAGGCCAGTAGCATTACCTGACACATGATGGAAGGGACATCTATCACCTTGCCCTCCATTAGACTCGCCGCCAAGTAGACTATATCATCTTCCATGTTGGTTTTGTGGGTCGTCTGAAGCAGATTGTGCACCAGGATCATGTTGAAAACCCTAGCCACCATGCAACACTCTCTAGATGGCAACTTCCTGAACCAAGTGTTGCCCTCTCTCAAATAGCTTAGAGATGTGAGCTTTGTCAATCCCCACATTTAGAAAGATGACCCGGTCCTGATTCTCAGCAAGGTGCGCAATCCCCAAAAGCATAGAGACCCAGTCTAGGTTAATTAGCATGCGAACTCCATAGACCTCTATCTTAAAAGAGAGTTGTGTGTAGTTAGGATTGTGTGCGTTGGCGAAGAAGATGCGGACCACCTCTTGTTGCACATCCCCTTTAATGATGGTGAGTTGCTTCCATCCATCATGGGGAACTTGGGTGGCAATTATAAAATCCCTCAACGCAGTTTGATTCACGTACCGCTCCACAAAAATCTGCTTCTTGGAGAAGACTTGCTTGTAGTTGGTGAAGGCGGTGGAGTTCCTCAATGCACTGTAATTGGAGCATGAAGATCTAGGATGTTTGACCGGCTCCTTTTCACACAATGGAGCTTTCCCCAAATCTCATTTTGACATGGTGTTGGCTTAGAAGATTTGAAAAATGCATGAAAATGGCAAGAGAGGAGGAGAAGATTCGGCTTGGATTGATCCTAGATTAATCTTGGATCGAACTAGGGTCATTTCCCCCTTTTTGTGATAAGCGTTGGTTCATTTTCTGCATGTCCCAACCATTTGGATCGATCTTAGATCAATCCAAAATAGAATCTTTTTTGGGAAAAAGTCCCAAATTTCCATTTTTGCTTGTCGGATACACCTTAAACATCCCTCAATATGTAAATAAATTTATTTTAGGGATTTGTATGGATGTGATTTTATATAGAACACATCCTCATTGAACCTCAAAGATATTCGAATCTTTTTGAGTCCAAGGCTTTTATGAGGATATCTGCCAGTTGTTCCTCAGTCGATACATGCTCTAGAGATATTGTTTTTTCTTCAACCAGTTAATGAATGAAATAGTGACGAATATCTATACGTTTAGTTCTAGAGTGAAGGACCGGATTTATGGAAATTTGGATTGCATTTAAGTTGTCGATGAATAGATTCATTATAAACTGAGTCAACTCATAGTTTGCAAGAATCTGCTTCATCCATAGCAATTGCGTGCATCCACTTCCTGCGGCAATATATTCCTCTTCGGTTATCGATAGTGATATGGAATTTTGCTTTTGACAATGCTGTGAAACAAGACAATTTCTCACGTAAAAGCATCCACCACTTGTGCTTTTACGATCATCAACATTGCATGCCCAATTAGCATCTGAATAACCAGCTAACATTGGTGTGGTATCAAATGGATACCAGAGACCAAAGTGGATTATTCCATGGACATATCGAATTACTCTCTTGGTCACCTTCAAATGTGATTCATTTGGTGTTGCCTGATATCTTGCACAGGCACCTACACTAAAGGCAATGTCGAGTTTGTTTGTTGTTAAATATAGCAAACTCCCTATGATACTCCTATATTTTGTACAATCTACATCGACTCTATCGAGATCCTCAGTAATATTCTTGCTAGTATTGATTGGAGTATCAACTGGTTTGGACTCCGAAAGTCTAAACTTGAACACTAGATCCTTGGCAAACTCAGATTGATTTAGAAATATTCCCTTTGATGTTTGTTTGATTTGTAATCCTAAGAAGAATTGCAATTTTCCTTCCTTGGTTACTTTGAATGTGCTTGATGGGGAGGTCCTTTTCAACTTGAGTTCTTTTGGAATTGCTTAAGAATCCATTAAAGGCCTCAATTTCTCTCTTTAGGAATGCCACCTAAGTGAAATGTGAGAAATCATCCACTGCTACCATGAAGTATTTCTTACCTCTTAGACTTTCCATTCTTGTTGGAACAGCTAAGTCCATGTGGAGAAGATCTAGAGGCCTAGATGGCCCTATTTGATTTGACTTTTCATGAGGGACTCTAGTTAATTTACCCTTTTTACAACCTTTGCACATAGAATTGTCATCTTGGGTCAATCTAAGCAAGCTTTTGGCTATTACCTTTAGCCCTTTGATGTCTCTAAATATGATATGACTTAACCTTTGTTTCCAAAGATTAGTCTTATCCATTTGAGAAACAAGACAAACATCCAGCTCATGCTTGTTGGTTTTTATGACAAAGCAATTGTTGCTTGTCCTTAACCCTTTAAAGATTTCATCACTCCCCTTATCCTTAATCTCCCACTCATCCTTCATAAAGTGCACGTCATAGCCTTTTTCATAGATTTAATTTATACTAATTAGAGGGTGATTTAGGCCTTGCACAAGTAAGACATTTGAGAGTGTGGGAACACCAAGGACCTTTACGGTTTTCTTGCCAATGATCTTGGCAATGTTTCTGTCACCAAATGTGACACTCCCATCTTAGGTTTCCTCAAGCAATGACCTATCATGGTCATATGTCTTGAGAACTCACTATCAAGGTACCACCTAGATATGTTCCTGGCTCTTAAAGCCATTTGGTTGACTAAGCACTTTAGCCCATAATTTCTTATTTTTCCCTTTTAGGCTAGTTCCTTCTCCTTGAGAAGATTCCCATTTTCAAGGTTTTGAAAATAATTCCTCTAGTTGACATTCTTCCCATTATGTATTTTCTTTAAAGCTTTGTGTTTTTGAGATTTGATGTCATCCTCTTACTACATGATCAAGTTCTTCTAGGTTTAAGATGTTTGGAATTGGTTTCTCCTAGAAGATAGAGTATGAAATTATTGAAGGGTTCTTTTAACTTGCCCTTTTAACGTATTCTCTAGAATTCCTCTAGAGGTAAAAACCTTATTGACTTAAAAGTTGTTTCCATGCTACCTTGGAAAAGGAATATGGTTAAGGTTTTGTTTTTCCAAACTCCTTACCTTGCTTCATAGGAGCCTCACCCTTGAATGTGCTTTCTTTCCTTTCTACCCTATAGGACCTTTGTGATGGTCCTTAAGAAGTTACTTTCTCCTTGCCCTCGTGGGAGGCTTGTGCAATAGCCTATCCCTTGGTTTTTACAAGGAGTTTCTATCTTTTGTGAGGAGAAAGTATGATTGGCATTGGAAATATATCCAAGTCCTTACATGTCATCATGGTTATTTCCCATGGAGATCATCTTCTCTAATTTGTCATTTCTATGTGTTATCATTAACAACGACTTTCTCTTATCGTCTTCAAGTTTTTTGATTTTCTTGAGGTACTCTAAGGACTCTCTTTAATTTCATCTCTTATGAGGTTATACATCCTCATATTCCTTTCTCCCTTAATTTGTTGTTGACAATGGAAAGAATATAGATGGACCATGTGATCTCGATAAACATATAGGTCCAAGATATGATTTATCCATTATAGACATGCTAGTCATCTATTATGAATCATGATCAATGACCGTTTCATAGATGAACATATTAGAATAAATTTCATGCATTGAAGCATAAGAATATGCATGATAGGTCATAGGGACATAAGTAATGTAGAAAGATATGCCAATCAAGATCAATATGTTACTAGTGATCTAATGATGTGCATAACTAGGCATAAGATCACAAAGAACAATTTATAGATGTGCCTCTATGGAGCACACATGCTTCAAGTTTGCTAAAGTGACTTAGATGGATATACCACACAAGAGTAATGCCATCATGATCCATATGATAAACAATTAGGCATAATAGATCATGAATAGTCACATGCACACATCTTAGGCTAATTTTTCATATGCTTTTAAGGGTTTTGAGTTGCATTTGCTCAAGTAATGGAATCCAAGGATGTGAATCTAGTATGGCTCCACACATGTTTGGGATAATTGACACTTTTATTTTCCTTTGATCAATTGATCTTGATAGATGATCAACACCTTTTATGCTTCCCTATCAAGGTGTTCAATCTAGGTTGATGCCACTCAGCTAGACATATTCCTTGACTACTAGTTTGACTTTGTTCCTTAAGCCATGATCATCTAAATAGCCTTTTATGATCTCTTTAAGATCATTCTTTTAGGATTCTTTCAATCCTACTTGTAGGGCTTAAAGCCAATCCAGATCATCTAAAGCCCTCTTTCCTATGACCTTTATCAGGTCATCTTCATTATCAAGATACCATCTTGACATGTTCTCACTCCTAAATATGATGTGAGTTCCTCTTTATTTACCCAAATTTTCTTGATCCATCTTTTTTGGGTTTTTATCTTTTTTGGATGAATCATTTTATTTTTCTTTTGAAGAGGATGTTCGGGTTCTAGAAATTGATTTTTCCTTTTTAGATTCTTTCCATCATGATCCTTCTAAGTTTGATTTGTTCCTTTGGACTCTTGGGTACTTTGGGCTTGCATGTTCCTTTGCCTTTTGATGCATTCAACTCTTATATGACCACTTAAACCGCAATAGTGGCATTTAATAAGAGGTCTTCTAGAAGTTGAAACATTGCTTCTAGAGGTTGAGTCATAGCCTATTGGTAGGTTAAGTATTCTCTTTTCTTTTTCTTGTTGAGTAGGAGTTTTGCTCTTGGAAGAAGAATGTCTTCCACCATACATCATGGATTATGGAAAGACATTGGTCTTACCTTTAATTTTTGGAAAGGCATTCTTGATTTCCTTTTTAAATGTAGAAGGATGGGTTTTCCTAGAGCTATAGCCCAATCTTTTCTATCAAAACCTTTTTTGCCCTTTGTCAGCATTTTTTCTAATTTTTTTATTACCTTAGGCAAGGGAATTAAGATGCTTCTTATTACTCTCTTCAAGTTCTTTGACTTGATTAAGTAGTTCAC
>JAOXJP010290910.1:0-18851 GCA_025762735.1 Platanus orientalis | reverse complement strand
TTATTTGTACATGACTTAAATGCTTTATATAGTTATTTTAGTCTAGAGTGTGTAATCATGCTTAACATAGATTGAAAATTTCATAACAGTTCACATCGAAATTTTCATAATTTTTATAATATTTTGAAGCATTCTAGTGAAATTTTTATTAATCCTCGTGATGAATAATCCATCAAAATCGAAATTTTGAAACTTGGATAGGTATAGAGTTCAAACCTACATCTCAACAATTTTTTTTTAATTCATGGGTTGGCCTTAAGCCCGACCCGATGCCCGATCAATTAATGAGGGTTGAGCCCAAACCCCGGCCTGAGCCCACCCCTACGGGTGCAAGCCCTGGCCTAAGCCCGGTGTATAATTTGAGGGCCGGGCCCAGGCTTACCATGGCCCGACCCATGCCCACCCATATATATATATATATATATGCCGATGAGACATTAAAACCTCAATACCCAACATTCATAAAAATCAATACCATTTTAATTTCATTTATTTCAAACATTTGTAACTTATAAAGATTAAAATATTACTTTAATGCATTGAGTTTCAAAAGCATTTTTTATTCAATGTGTGCAAAATAGCGTTTAAAACAACCAATTCTCAAAAAAATAATATTTAATATAATGTTATTGATGCATGTAATGTTTACTTCAAATAATATATTATTTTGAAAATTTTAAAATACTAACAGTGCCTACCAATTTCAAGATAATATAATAATTTGAATATTTTAAGAATTGTGTATAAAATAAAAGTATACAAAAATTTGAACCTTCACTTGTATTTGATTTTTTTATGTACCAAAATATGTAGTGAACTAAGTCTTGAATTATACATCTATATTATATTAAGACTCAATTACAAATATACAATCTTAATGTTATTTCTCAAGTCTTGTATTAATTAATGTTTTTCATCAACTACTCGGTCATTTGTTATCCCATTGAATTATTTTGTTTGAATTCTAGTCACTGGAAATTTTTTATGGGTCTTATTCCCATTCATTTTGATGTTTCAACTAATATCTCCCTTGTAAAGTTATTAATAAATAAATCAATTAACTTTTCCTTTGACTACACATAATTTAAGAATATCGCTTAATCCCTAATCATTTTGTTTCACAAAATTATGCTTCAGGTAGATATTTGGATTTCTCATTTCATTTAATTTAAAAATCTTATTTTGGCACACTTTTTGTCAAAAAAATCTTATTCTAATCTCATTTTTTGTACACCATTTGCCAACAAAATCTCATTTTTCAATAAAAATAAATTTGTCAGATTAAAAAAAATTTCAAGGTTATATTTTCAACAAATATAAAAAAAATGATATTTTTCTAAACTTCTAATACATGCAAAACATTATTTAAAATTGCACTAAATTCCAACTAAATTTTATATTTATCATTACCATGGCCTTAACCAAATTTCTCATAGATCTAGCCACCATGGCCATCGATTTTTTTTATACTCCGTATTTTTTAAAAATTCTTTTAGTATTGACACTTTCTTATAAACTGCCCAAATTTCTCCTACACAACAACTATTTTTTTACATGTCTATTCTTAAATTATGGGTATTCTTAATCTTAAAGAGCCTCTTAAATTGGGACTTGATTGGATTCGTCAAACAAACAATTTTTTTCATCTCACTTTTATTCTCAACATTAGGAGTCTGAATTATAATTTTCTCAACTTTTATTTTTGTCTCAGAGCTTAGACTCCTCTTCAATTCAGAAGTGTTATAGGAGGTCATCCATGTCTTGTTAATTACTTTTGTAGTGAATTCAATATCATAGGTTTACATAAATGTATATGGATAACAAACAACAATAATATGTGATTTTTACTTCTCAAATAATTCAACCAAGATGATGATCATAAAAATTTAAACAATTCATCATGATATAAACATAATATTCGGCAAAATTATAAGAATACAAAATCAATCAAACAATCTTTAATATATACTCGGAAGATGTTGTCGAAACTCAATGCAAACACACATACCAGGGAACCTGGGGTTAAAGATTTGTTGGTGCTGTTTATGGTATTCCACTACTTTTAAAATGAATCCGTTGGGATCTCTTAGTGCATTAGCTTGATTTGATGTCCACCTTCATGGATACACTGGTTCACCTAGTTAATATTTCTTGAATCGGAACAACATCTATTTCCATGATTAGTACAATGTATAGTTTGCCAACTCCCCGAGTCGACTCTACTCCTGAGGTATGGTAATCAAGTCAGGTATGTGACTCCCTTATGTATTAGACTCAATCGAGTCATGCGAGTGACTCGACTGACTCCCATGACTTAGGCCCAGTCTTAACTTTTTTTTTTTTTTTTTTTAATAAAAAAACAAATGTATTATAAAACACTAAAACTTAATTGAAAACACTAATTACTTCATTTAGGTTAACATATTAGAGAAATAACAATGAATTTGACTCTTTCTTTCCAAAGTTCAAATTATTCACATCATTTCATTTTTAAAATTTTAGAATTCAAGTTGAGATAAACTAAGCCCGTGTAATATATTATGTTCTTTAATCAAGATTCAAGAGTTCGTTCAAGTTAAGAACAATGAAAAATTGAAGATTGAAACACGATTTCAAAGCTTTAGAATTTCATGTTCCAGAAGCTTATGTGTTGTGTGTGATTGGTTTTCTCATACTCTCTCTTCTCTCCAACTGTCGCATGATACTTAACTCTAAGATTCCATTTCAAGCGGTCAATAATAGCCACGAGGCCTAAAATGATCAAATCAAAATATTTATTTATTTATTATTATTATTATTATTATTATTATTATTATTTTCGCATCTTTTAATTTGAAAGAAACCAATATAGTGCATGAACAATGATTTTCAGTATTTTATTTATTTATTTGTTTTTGGTAAAATCTTTGGAAGACTTAAGTTTTTACAAAGAAGAATCTCTTGACTAATAGGAATTTTGAAAGATCATAATAGAGAAAGTTTATATATACCATAAAAATAAACAATACTTAATCCAAAACAATTTACGTAATTTTAAAATATTTTTGATATTTTTTGTATTTATAAAAATAAAAATTGACATGACTCCACAACTCCACGACTCCAGTGACTCTCGAGTTGATTTCACTCCTGAGCTATTCAAGTCGAGTAAAAAATCCAAGTCAACAAACCTCGATACAATGTCAATATGAATTAAAGTCTTAAAATTGTTGGAAACTTTGAAGGGATTGCAAGGATCATATTTACTCGAAGTCATGATATGATGGTCACTTTCTTTAAGACTTCAATCATCCTTTATTAGTGTGATAGGGTTTTGAAAATTAAGTCCCCATGATACACTTGAGTCACAATATTCTCTCTGTATTTTGATTGCACTTACGTGATACCACCTAATAACACCACCTTCACACAATGATGCCCAAAGATAGAAAAAATAGTATAGGAACATTACAAAATTTCTAAAGAAAATAACCCATAAACCACTGTTTTTTCTAAAAATCTCATGTCACAAAACACTACCCATGTTAATATATATGTTTTTAATAAAATGCCACTGAGACATTAAAACCTTAATACCCAACGTTCACAAAAATCAATACCATTTTTAATTTCATTTATTTCAAACATTTGTAACTTATAAGGATTAAAATATTACTTTAATGCATTAAGTTTTAAAGCCATTTTTTGTTCAATGTTTGCAAAAAAAGTTTGAAAAAATAAAATCTCAATAAAATAATATTATTGATGCATGTAATGATTACCTTAAATAAGAAATTATTTTGAAAATTTTAAAATACTTATAGTAACTACATGGAAGTGAGAGGGCTGGACCGGAGACAGACCTAAGTTTTTTCACACAAAGTAGTTGCTCTTGGGACCATAGTTGATAGTCTGGTCAAGATTTAACAACCAAAACAGCCTAGTAGGTTATCGTTGCTGTTTTTTTTTGTTAATAGGCCTAGTTAATGAACATTGATGAAAAAAGTTTATTTCCATTTAGGGAAAGTTACTGCCACCTGTATGACGGATTGTGTCCGCGTCCCCTATTTACTCTAACCTCCACTGGGGGTTAGGGGGTGGACGCATCAATGCCAAAAAGTGATTCACAACCCCAAAAAGTGTAAATCACTTTCAGTGCTGATGTGTCCACCCCCCGATCCCAGCAGACGTTAGCATAAATTGGGGAGGCAGACACAAACCCTCACCACTTGCCTCGATACAAAGGATGTTAATACCTTGTTGCTTTGAAATTCACAAATGACTTGTGACTGCCTCATTTTATTTTTGATACAAAAAATAATTCCTTCCTCTTAATCAGATTGAACTAAATACAAGACAAATTTATAGTTAACCCCCCTCAAAATTAATATTTTATAAGCTAATACCTTAGTTATATCTAGAAATCATCATGCTCCACACGGTGTGGATTTGGTGTGCCCCCTTAATGAACCCCTAAGGTCTGCCCATATGCAGGAGAGGGACACATGGTGTTGAAAAGTGATTTACACTTTTTTTTGGGGGGGTGATTTTCACCTTTTGGCACCATGTGTCCGCCCTTGTATATGGGCCAACCTTAGGGGGAAGCACCAAATCCTAAGGGTGTTCCACAACATATAACTAATATTCTCTTAGGTCGTGTTTGGTAGTCACATGTAATGAAATCATTTCATTTCAAATTTCCAAGGCATTTGTAGCCACAAGGTGTTGATTCAAAATGAACTCATTCAGATTTATACTTAATAACATATATAATTTCATTTTATAAACCACCTAAGATGACTTCATTTCTAATTTTAGTTAACAAATCAATATAAATTTGTATGAGTTCATTTTGAACCATCACTTTATGGCTACAAATGCCTTGGGAATTCAAAATGAAATGATTACATTACAGGTAGTTGCCAAACAGGCCCTAACTTTAAAAAACAATTCTAAAATTTACTAACAAATATTACCTAAGGTCGTTTTTATATATTATTAGATGTTGTAACACACTTTTAATTAGAGTTGCCAATTGTGGGAGATAAATTCCTCCACATAATCAAATGAGTAGGATCATTAGTTCTTTCTGTTTGATCAGACCAAGAATGGTTGATAGAGTTTTTCTTGTTGGCTCTATCACCATGGTTTTTAAAACACCTCGCGTTGCACTTCAAAGGGAAAAATGTAATTTAACACATATAAGAGTAAAATTGTCATTACACATATTTTAAACAGATTTTAGAGTGGTTTACGAATCATTTGAACTAATTTAGAAGTATAGAATCCAAGTTGGGTCTCGAACTTGTCAAGTTTGAAAGTTGACTTGATTGCGTAATTTGGGTAACTTCACAGGCTCACTGACACCAATCCCGACTGAACTATGGTATGAGACATACCTCGTTGGAAAGGTCTTTGAGTCTAGTTTTCAACCCAACAAATGATTTTCAAAAAAGAATTTCCTAAAAAAAGTCATGCTCGTTTTACTATAGGGTGTCAAAGTTAGAAGTTTAGCATTCGTGACCTAGAGGTGTGATCGATCACGCCTAAGGGGCACACCTTTCGGGTGGTGCCCGTGATCGATCACAAACAATGACAAGTCACAAATTCCATGATCGGTCATGAGCCGTGATTGATCACAAACCCTATGATTGATCATGGAACGCCCAGAATGCGGAAAATGTCAAAAAATTTATATTTTTGTGCCATTTATGACGTGATTTACCTCCATTTGACCCTCGCACATGTGGGATCTCATCTTGGATGGATTATAATACATTTAAACCCTCATTTAGGTCATTTAAAACAAACATAATAAAGATTTGAGAGATTAGAAAAGCTTGGGAGAGAAAGAGATTTTTTCAAAATTTGGTAAGTTTCACTCCCAACTTTGAAAATTCACTAGATTAGCTCATTTTTCTCCTAGATTTTCATTCTCTACTTAATTAACACTTTTTCTACATCATTTTACAGAAGATAAAAGTAAAGGAAATGAGGTTTTGGAGGATTAGAGAGCTTGAACAAGTAAGAAGGAAAAAAAATAGTGAGTTTTCATACATGATGTGCTACTCCCTTTGATTTCCTACCATTTTCTTCATGGCTATTCTTCACTATGATTTATATTTTGGTTTCTCTACCACTTGATTGTTACATTTATGAAGTTTGACAAGTTCACCCCACTTGTTTTTAGATCAATGAAATTTAGTGAGTTTTCATACATGATGTGCTACTCCCTTTGATTTCCTACCATTTTCTTCATGGGTATTTTTCAATATGATTTGTATTTTGGTTTCTCTACCACTTGATTGTTACATATATGAAGTTTAGTAAGTTCACCTTGCTTAATTTGTAGATCTAGGAGATTTAGTGAGTGTTCCTACATGATGTGCTACCCCTTTGTTTTTCTATTATTTTCTTCTTATTTAATTTTTTTTTGTTGGTATTTGGCTTTCTATATCACTTGTTTGCTAAGTCTTTGAAGTTAGATAATTTTTCCTTCATCTTCGAACTAAATATATGGAGGATTAGTGAGTTCATAAGTTTTTTGTTCTATTTCCTTATTTTTTGGCACTTTCCTTCATTTTTTATTACCATTTTGAGTGATATTACAGACTTTCATCACTTATTACTATATCTATGTATGTTTGATGATTCTAATGATTCCATGGAGTGATTTCTTCCATTTTGTCTTGGTAGAATCCCTTGTTTGTAGGAAATTCTAAATTCCATACAGGTATCACTAGATTTATTCATATTTGGGCATGTTTTATGTAAGATCTATTCATTTATTTGCTCTACCACTATTGATTCATTGAAATCCTAAGTTTCTTTCTATGACTGGTTGTAATAAGGTTAGATTCTTGTGAAATTTGAAAAAGGAAAATGATTATTATTCTTTATGCTTGAAATTTTCCTTGGTTTCCCTATACTTGAGATTTCTATTTATATCATCTTTGTTAGTTAGTGGTCTCTTCTTAATTTGATTAGCTCAAAACTTTGTTGTTTGTTCTATTTCATATGATAGTTAATCATTAATGTTATTATTATGATTCTCACTTGATTGTCTTCACTTACATTTGATCTGATGAATCTCATATTAGTATCATTGCATTCACATGACTTGTTTGAGACTTTTATGCTGTTGCTGGTTTTGAAAACTAGAAGAGGAATTTCAAGCATTTGATTTTGGGTGTGACTACGAGCTACTACTTTCTGTTTGGTTTTAAGTACAAGCTTCACATGGTTTTGCAAATGAGTTTTGTTGTATGAACATCTCTTTCTCTGCACCATTATGTAGTTACATACTATTCTATAAATGCATGTATTTCAAAGTACCATTTCAATTATGAGGATTTTGTTTTGGACCCAATCACTGGGTGACATAAATAGGTGAAGACGGCATTAGTTTCCTACTAACCCTTGATGTCTTGGGGGATTTTTGCAAGTCTGGGGGATTTTTGCAAACTTTATTGGTCTTATGACCCCATTTTTGGAACCAATCACTGGGTGACAATAATAGGTGAAGACGACACTAGTTGACAACCAACCCTTGATGCCCTAGGAGATTTATGGGGATTAACCCTTGATGCCTTGGGAGAATTTTTGCGGGCTAACCCTTGATGCCCTGGGGGATTTTTGCGGGCTAACCCTTGACACCCTAAGGATTTTTGTGGGCTACACTGGTCTTATGGCCCATTTCTAGACCCAATCACCATTTGACATTAATAAGTAAATACAACATTAGGTGCCCACTATTTCTGTTCGAGATTTTAGTTTTGTTAGGGACCTTACGTGAGTTATATGATTTCAGTTTTGTTAGAGGCTTTACGTGGGCTAATCTATTGGATTTGTTACGAGCTGTTTTGACGAGATTTAGTTTATGAACCTTACATGGGTTGGGTTGTTTGATACGAAACATCTTTTGTTGGAAACCCTTCATGGGTTACATGAGTTTGAGACCTACATTAGGTTTCCATGAGCATGTATTTGTTTTGATATCTATTAGCTTAGACAACCTATTTTAGAGGTGCTAAGGCTTATTTATTTGAGTATTTTTTAAGCAGACATTCACATTACATGTTGCACTTTTCTTATAAGCCACATTTTATTGATTTTAGTTATAGACTCATGTTGATTTGGCTTATTACTTATGTAACTCTATTAGATTCTGATTATTGTCGTAGTTAGTTCGACTCTTATATATTCATTTGTTCTCATGTGGTATCGTCTCGTACTCGTGACATTCGATTTGTTCTGTGGGGCATTATGTATGTTCTCTCATGGGCTTTATAGCTTACTCATATTTTTAACACCATTTCATGTGGTACCTCGTAGTACGTGATATCTTGTAGGTTCATTCCTAGTTATCTTGTTGGACAAGAGGGCCATTTTCCTTTTTTGCTTTATGTTTAGATATATTTTTCAATACTTCTTGTATGAGATAATGATGTATGAAACATGATTTTATTTTGATGTCAGTACTCTAGTTGGACGGTTATGTGATATGTTGGTCAGTTAGATGTCTCTTGATGTTATTATTTGGATATTCATGGATATGCTTAGTCTAGCTTAGCAGTTTATTTGAAATAGATATTTGGTGCTCCTGGTTACTTTCTGTTGCGCAGTTTAGTATGCATGATGATATATTCCGTTGCACTTAATAATAATGAATGTTTTGTATTATTATATTTTTTGCTGTAAACGTTTGGTAAAGGAGGATAATTAATTGGATAAAAGAATGAAAAAAATATGTGCTGCAATTAGGTAAGATAAGTAAGAAACCCCTTTTGCAAGAAAATGATAATGTCACACTCCGAAATCCGCAACACTGCACACATGTGCTTCTGTATTTATTACCTCGATTTTTGCGTGTAGGTTTTAGGGCATAACAGCTTTAGTTAGGATGAATGGATAAGTTTTTGAGAGCTTACCTTGAGGATGAGTATCCTTGCTTTTTAAAGACTCTGATGGAGAGATATCCCTACTTTTATGGGATTTATGGATTGAACTGTTTGACTGAATCGTGGGGAGTTAGGATCCTCTCTTATAGACTTCTTTTTTTGACTTACTCTTATGAAGTTGTTGGACTAGAGCTTTTAGATGAGTTTCTAGAGCGAATATGATTAGATTGTAATCTTTGACTTAGAAGATAACTTTGTTAGGTTTGTTGCATGAAAGATCACATATCCTAATGTGTTGAGTTATGCGTCTACATGCATTCGACATGTTTGAATGTATTTGGAATTGGTTTAGCCCTGCATGGGGTTTAAACCAATGTTATTAAGTCTGTTTTGAAGTGAACCTAGTCATAGACTGATCCATCTTGGTGTTTCCACATGGTAGCTTGTGAATGGTGGGAGTTTTTTGTCCACTACGGTTATCCTCATAGTTCCTCGTTTCTCAGGGACGGTGAGGAATGGGGAACTATGCAGAATTGATTATTCATTTTGTCTTCAGTAATGTTTATTGATATATGACTGCAACAGTTGGCTGAGAAGATCATCCAAAAAGACTTGAAGTCATCAATTAAAGATGTTCTTCGATTGGATTTCAGGCTTAAGAAGCATTTCCTTCTTTAGATGCATCGTACGTTTGAACAGCCTCTTTGCCTTCTCAGCGTAAGTGGATTTTTGTAGTAATGATGGTAGTGGCTGTTGTTTGGACTTTCGATGTACCTTAAGCCTTTTGTGTGAATGGTTCTGGTGTTATATGTACCTCTTGGTTTCTTCAGTTTGCAATTATAAATCCCTTATTCCATTAGAGATATTCTTCGATCGCAGAGGCTGTGGCAGAAGAGATGATTCTCCCCCGGGACAAAGAGCATTTGGAAGATTTGACAAACAAAGAGGTTATTGTCTTTGCCCTCTCCCTCAGTGTGAGGGTAAGTGCTTTTTGTTCAAAAATCATATTGATGTTGATAGTTATTGTTTCTTCCAAGCTTCCAACACCATTGTCTAGTTGGCTCAGCGTTTTTACTTCACAACATTAGCCACAGTCTGTGACAAGGGGAGAACACTACTCTCTAAAGGTTGTAGGAGGACTAGTGAGTGTCTGACCATCTGCATGCTGAGCTGCGGGAGTTTCTTGATAGATCCAAGCGGTACATCAATGCTTTAGAGAAGGAGAGAGAGTAACAGAGGGCTGAGCTTGCTAGGCTGAGAGGAGAGCAATGGAGGCTTAAGGAGGGGCAAGGTCGTGTTGTAGATGGTCCACTAGACGCTGCTCCGACTTCTTGAGAAGATCCTCTTTTTTCCTCTTCTGATCTTCTACTAACCTCAAGACATTTTGTTTTTCTTTTGTTCTTGTTCAGCCGCCTCTTCTTCCAACCTTTAGTCCCTTTTGTGGTTTTTCTTCCTTACCTGAAGTTCTGAGAGGATAGTCTTTGATGTATAAAGAGAGACATTGGATGTTTTATCATGTAGATGAACAGGGCGACTCTTGATAAATATAATGGATGTTCTTTCACCCACATATTGTTGCACTATGTTAATGGCTTGTATCATGTTGTATTGAACTTGCAATAGCTAAATAAGGATTTGGAATCTTGTTTGCATGTTTGCTTATTATTGAAATTGCTTTGACTTAGAAGCCTAACAATGTATGTCGCATGTTAATTGAGTCGCCTCCGTTGTAATCATACTTGAGTTAGGTACCTTGATCAGTGTTGACCTGGCTAGCAAGTTTTGGCTTCTCGCCCCCCCCCCTTTCCCTTTTACAAGCATAATGGGTTGAAGGCCTATGGGTAAGGCCCTTTACATTCTTCTAGATGTGGTTTGTTGTGTACACCTCATATGGGGATCCCGTTGCTTAAACAGGGATTATGTGCGCCTCCAAATGAAGCTTGTAGTGTTCCCGGTATAGGGATTTAGTTGCCTATCATGTAGGGCTTATGTGCTCCACCAAATGAAGCTTATAAAGTTCCCAGTATAAAGATTTAATTTCATAGCAAGAAGGGCTTGTGTGCTCCACCAAAGGAAACTTATAGTGTTTGCAGTAGAGGGATTTAGTTGCCTAGCAAGTAGGGCTTATGTGCTCCACCGAATGAAGATTATAGTCCTAATCCAAAATGGTTGCTTTTAGGGTTACTGGTGCTTAGTTGTTCCATTTTAGGACTTATACTTTAACTAGACTAAAGCTTATTAATCTAACCTAGAAGGGTAGTTTCCAAAGTTAGGAATGTCTAATTGTTTCATTCTATGACTTTTGCTTCAACCAGACTGAAGCTTGTTAGCCTACTCTGAGTGGGTTTGGGAACTTTGTACCCTAATGTAGAGAGATGTATTTTCTTCTGTGATATACAAAAGATGATGTAGAGGAGGAAAAGACAATACTTTATTAATGATATTTTTTCAAATGGTTTGCATTCCATGGCATGGGGAGTTGTCTTCCATCTAGTGTTTGGAGTTTGTACACTCTCAGATCTCCTGTTTCTAAGATTAGGTCAGGTCTTTCTCAATTTGGACCCATCTTGTCTTGACCTGGTTCCTTAGTGTTTTCAAAGACTCATTTGAGGACTAATTCTCCTTTCTAAATTCCTTTGTTCTTGACATTCTTATTGTAATACTTTTTAAGCCTCTGGTGATAATCTGCAATCCTAACTTGAGCCTTTTCTCTTATTTATTCCAAGAGATCCAAACATAAATCCATTTGTTGCTAATTGTTTGGTGGATCTGCAATTGAAGTCCACAGTGTCAATTCTCCTACCTCGATTGGTATAAAAGCTTCCGTGCCATAGGCCAAGGAGAATGGAGTTTCTCCTATGGATTGCCTGTTGGTGGTTCTATAGACCCAGAGTACTCCTGGTAGTTCTTCAGCCCATCTACCTTTTGCTTTCTCTAAGCACTTCTTGAGGTATCCAATATTGTTTTGTTGGACTCCTTTGTTTGGCCATTAGCTTAAGGATATCTTGGGGAGGAATAATGATTATTGATGTTGAAATTTTTGCAAAATTTCTTGAATTGTCTGCCATCAAAAGGTTGGCCATTATTAGTGACCAAGACTCTGGGGATCCCAAACATGCATATAATATATTTCCAAACAAAATTCTTGAGTTCTATCTCCCTTATTCTAGCATAAGATTCTACTTCTATCCATTTAGTGAAGTAATCAGTAACCACCAAGACACATTGCCTTTGACCTGGGGCCTTTGGAAATGGTCCAATAGTGTCCAACCCCCATTGCATGAAGGGTTATGGACTAATGAGAGCTTTAAGCTCTTGAGAAGGATGATAAGTCATTGGTACATATCTTTGACATTTGTCACATTTCTTGACAAATTTTAGTGCATCTTTCTACATGTAAGGCCAATAGTAGCCTTGAGTTATTACTTTGTGAGCTAAGGACATCCCCTAATGTGGTTGCCACATACTCCTTCATGAATCTCTTTGAGGACATACTGAGCTTGCTTGGGCCCTAAACATTTCCGGTAGAGTCCTGTATAGGATCTTCTGTACAGTTGGTTGTTGATGATGACATATTTTGCTACCCTTTGATGCAACGTCCTTGATTCTTTATCTCCTTTGGGCTAGATTCCATGCTGAAGAAACTGCAAAATAAGGTCCATCCAAGTGGGTTTGGAATCAATTTGTTTGTTGTGGCCCACCTCTTTCCTTGCTGAGATGTTTGGCTTCAGCATATGTATGACTGGGATGTCGCATTCTTTCTTGGCTTCTAACACTGAGGCTAAGTTGGTTCTCGCAAGAGTTGTTGTAGCTCTGTATGATGAAACTTTTTTAACTCAGTTTGTACCATATCCAAGTAAGAGACCATTCTTGGATCTTTAGCTTCATATTCTCCTTCAATTTGCTTTACTACAATATGTTGAGCCAGTTGCAATCCCGCAATGATGACTTCATATTCTACTTCATTGTTGGAGGTTGCAAATCCTAATGTTATGATTTGTTCTAAGGTATCACCTTCTAGGGTTATGAGTACCACCCCTGCGCCTACCCATTTTGTGTTGGAGGCTCCATCCACAAAAGCTTCCAAGTTAGCTCAGGAAGTTTGTTTTCTTTGGAAAGGTGGTTGGCTGATTCTAGTGAAAATCCAACTAGAAAATCCGCAAAAACCTATCCTTTGTGGGCTTTTTGGGGTTGATACTGGATATCATATTCCCCTAGTTCCACAACCCATTTAGTAATTATCCCAGAAAGTTCCATCTTTAAAAAAATTGTTCTGATTGGGAGGCTGGTGATAACAATGATAGCATGAGCCTAAAAATATGGACACAACTTTTGTAAGACACTTTCTAAGGCAAGTGCAGCCCTCTCCAAGTGAGTATAATGTGTTTTTGCATCAATGAGAGTCTTGCTTGTATAGTAGATAGGTCTCTGACCCCCATCTTCCTGTATTAAGACTGAACTCAATGCCATTGGTGAGACAAAAATGTAGAGGAATAATTTCTCTCATAGTTGAGGCTTTGAGAGCAATAGAGATAATGCTTTAGCTATTGGAATGTTGCTTTACAATCTTTGTTCCATTTGAACTTTTTGTTTACCTTTAAAAGTTGGAAGAAGGGTTTGCACTTATCACCGAATTTGGAGATGAACATATTCAAGCTTGTTGTCCTTCCAGTAAGCCTTTGCACTTCTTTGATGTTGGCAGAGGATGACATTTCAATTAAGGCTTTGATTTGAGTCGGGTTGGCTTTCATCCCCCTTTGAGTGACCATATACCTTAGGAATTTTTTTGAGGATACCCCAAAGGTGCATTTCATGGGGTTAAGCTTCATTTGGTATTTTCTAGGCAGCTAGATGCTTCTGCAAGGTGGGAGATGTGATCTTCGATCCGTTGACTTTTTACTAGCATATCGTCTACATAAACTTCAATGCTATTGCCAATTTAATCTTTGAAAATTTTGTTGACAAGTCGATGGTAGGTTACTCCTATATTTTTTAAACCAAAAGGCATAACCCGATAATAGTAGAGTCCTTGTTCTGTGATGAAAGATGTTTTCTTCTGATCGGATAGGTGTAAGAGAATCTGATTATACCCAGAGTATGCATCCATGAACGATAGGACTTCATGGCCATCCGTAGCATCTACCAGTTGGTCAATCTTTGGGAGTGGGAAACTGTCCTTGGGACAGGCTTTGTTGAGGCCGGTGTAGTCCACACAAACCCTCTATTTTCCATTCTTTTTTCAGAACAACCACCACGTTGGCTAGCCATTTATGGTAGTGAACCTCACGAATGGCTCCAGCTTGTAGGAGTTTCTCAATTTCTTCTCTAATGATGAGATTTCATCGGGAAAATCTTCTTTGTTTTTGTTTTACTGATGAGTAAGATAGGTTAACACTCAACTTGTGAGTCATCACCTCTAGATCTATACCTGACATTTCTTCAGGAGAATATGTGAAGACATCTATGTTGCTTTTCAGGAAGTGAGAAAGTTGTTTCTTGAATTCCTGAGGTTGATTTGCTCTAATTTGGATGACATGGTCATATTTCTTAAAGTCTAATGCAACATCTTCAAGTTCTTTTGCCGTGGAGGTTTGTGGACCCAGGATTGGTTGTATACATTTGGGGTCCATGTTGTAGTTGATATTGATCTGGCAGAGTAGATTATTGCTATTCAACTTTCATTGCCATAGCGTAACATTTTTTAGCTAGTGCTTGGTCTCCTCGAACCTCCATTAGCCCTTCTAGTGTAGGGAATCACAAGCAATGATGATAGGTAGAGGGGATTGCCTTCATTTTATGAATCCAATCTCTGCCTAGAATGACATTGTAGGGTAAAGGTGCATCGACCACTAAGAAGTCTGTCATTAGTATAAGTAATCTGAGAGATACAGACAACTTTATCTTCTCGAAAGCTAGTGTGGGTTGACCATCAAGTCCAACCAAGGGAGAGGAATAAGGTTCAAAGTCATACATTTTCAAATTCATTTGACGAAAGACTAAAGAGAAGATAATCTTTGTCGAGTTGCCTATATTGACCATGGTTCTTCATACTTCTAAGTTGTAGATTTTTAGGGAGATTAGCAATGCATCATTATGTGGGCAATGAAAATCCTCTAAGTCTTGGCCGGAGAAGGTGATCAACCCATGTTGTGCCTTTAGAGATGGTTCTGTCACCATCTTGGTTGTCTTGGATATGTGCTACACACAGCGTACCTAAGCTATATTCCTGTGATGATTTTTTAAGGCTGCTATAGTGGCTTCTCTAATTCGGGGCCCTCCATGAATGATTGGATCCACCACTTGCTACTATTAGGTATTGGTACCCCTTAATATTTATGAAGGGAAAAAATATAAATAATCATGTATAGGAGTAAAAATTTCCTTTTATATGCTTTATAAAGTCCATTGTGGTGTTTGAAACCCAATTGGATGATTAGAAGCGAAGAAGGCAAAAACCATTCATGAACTTGACAAGTTCTAAGGTCATCTTAAGAACATATTTGGGGTGACTTCATAGGTCAACTTGTATCAAGATCTAAAGAATTAGAGTGCAAACTATACACCATTAGAAAGATCTAGGAGTCTGATTTTCAACACGATAAACGATGAGTGAATTCGAGTTTTTTAGAGAAAGTTATGACTATTTAAGTATGAAGTATCTGTGTTGAAAGAATTCTAAGAATTTCGAGGGATCGAGCTTCCCGCAAAAAATATGGTGTTCGAGTGTTTCTCAGCATGAGGGCTCAAAAAATATTTTCAAGGGCTTAAGAATGTGCAAAATCCACCTCGGGGTTCATGCCAACCCATGTTTTGCCCTATTTTCATGGGGGACCCCCATGGGATGAACCCAAACCCTATTTTTTACATCTTTTAGGGTTAATGTGACATAAGAAGAGGGAAAATTAGAGAGAGTGAATGACTATGAGAAAAAAGAAAAAAAAACTCTCATTCTCTAAAAGAAATGTGATCCTCTAATGCTTAGATCTAGGTTTGTTTATTGTTTTCTTTGCAATTTCTTATTGGTTTATAGATTCTGACCATATATTTATGGTTCAATTTTAAAAAAAGAATGTTGTTTAAGGGGAAAATAGTTCTACTTAAAGATCTTATTGGATAGAAAGGATTAAGAAACTTTGGTAAGTAGTTATACAAAATTTACACGATTTTATTTGTTATCTAAATTCTTAAATGTCTTGTATTGCTTATATGGATGTTTTCTTACATGTTGGAAAACTCCTCTTTGTTATAATCCTAGAAATCTTTACCCAATGTGTGATTTGTGATGAGATCTTACCATTTCATGCTAGGATCTTAGAAATCCCTAAATTAAATTATGAAAAAAACGGTTTTACATATTATATAGGTTTATTTCCTTCAGATGTTGAATTATATTAGTTTTGAATGCTTGTAATCTAGGATTCTATAAATTGTTAGTTTTCAATAATGTTGTTAATGGATGTTAAAACTTGATTGTCATGACAAGCATGAATAGATGAAATTGTTGTTGAGCATCTCTTAATATATTAATGTAAGAATGATGAGTTGGTTGAATGCATAAGTAAAAGATGGTTATGAAGCATATTGATTCCCATTAGAATGATAGAAAATTGTTGGATATAAATTGGTTAGAAATTTATGTGGAACGACTAAATTAAGTTATGTTTAGTGATTGTGAATGATTGTAAAACATCTATAATAAAATTGTCATTTAGATTCTTGCTCATGCTAATTACATAAATTTTATGATGTTTGAAAGTATAAAGACATGTGAGTTTGCATGATTTTTTCACACTGATTAAATAGAGAATGATTTGTTGATATTACATATGTCTCTAGTATAAAGTTGGATGCATTTTGATGATGTTAAGGAATGCCTCTAGGGATAGATCATTTCTTTATAATTATGCTAGTGAATGTATCATATGATATTACAGGTTTCTTATATCATGATTAAAGAATGCACCATATAATGATAAGATAAAATAAGATGGTAATGAATTAATGATAAACAAAATGGATAATAAACAAGAATGATGAAAGAGAACAAGGAATATGTGAATCTCTACAATTTTTCCTTTCTTAAATTAAGGAATCATTCCACTTGGAAATGACTAGAATGGGTTATTCATTTTTATGTATATATGTTTGGGAAGGTGTTGTCCCATGTTACATTCAAGTGGGAAGGGTTATCTTATTTACAAATATGTATTGGGAGGCGGTTTCCAACTTATAAATACATGAATTGAAATTTGGTATCTCATTAAAGGATTAGATTGGAAAACATTGTCTTAAGTGTATGGATAATTGGAAGGTGTTTTCCCACTAATGTATGAATATAGTTAGGAAGTGATGTCCCACATAGGTAAATCGATGGGAAGAATTTTCCCATGTGAGTGTAAATTAAGGGAGGTATTTTCCCTAGATAAGTATATAGAAGAGAAGAATTTTCCCTATATAAATATATAAAAGAAAGTGTTTTCTATATGTATGTATCTAAATGGGAGATGTTTTCCCACAAAGGCATTCGGTGGAGAAAAACCATTACATTGTATGTATTTTTGGTAAGTAATATAATCACTTGTACATGTAATACAGGGTAAGTGATAGGTAACACTTGATAAGTTTCAAGTAATCTAAGATAAGTGACAAGAGACATATGATGAATGTCTAATGAACAACGTTGAGAAACATGAAAAATGTCAAGGTGAATATAAAAGTTGTTTCTTATATGTTCATTTATGCAAAAGTATTTATATAATTGTTAGTCATTTAAAGATCTATGTTTATCTACCATGAGATGAATCATACATGTCTATCCATGTTAGAATTAATAAATCATGCATAAATATGATAGGGAGTGTGTATTATGAAATACATTAAACATCTTGTTTGAATTACTTAATAAATGTTTACTATGAAATGTTTGACATGCTTTGCCATACAAATATTACTAAATGCTTAGAATAAGTAAAATCATGCAAAATGTATGTTTAGATTTCATGACATGTCATGATAATAGGTAGTATAGACCTTGTGATGCATAATAATTAATCAATGTAAATTTATATATATTTAAATGCTAAAAACTGTTAAGTACTTTATGTAAATGTATGCTAAGTATTTTTTTTTTTTTTTAAAGATTGTGTTCTACCTATTTGGTTTTGTTGTAAGTTTTGTATACCTGCTTACGAGCCACGAAACTCACCCTTCCATACTATTTTTCAGATGATGATTAGTACATGTACATCTTTGGGAGTAATTAGAGTTAGAATGAGGCTTGCAAGAGAATTTCATTCCTTATTTTTGCCTAACATTTTCATAAACTCTAGTTTATATTTACTTTTGTATTTAAAACTTAGCTAGATGTCCTAGTTTAAGTTTTGATACACGAATGTTATGATTTGTAGGTCGCTATTTTGTGAATGAGAGAGAAATTACATGGATGATTAGAATGTTTATAAGTTATGTTTTATTTCCACTACATATTGAGGTTTATGCATAGCATGATATTATTATTATTCTGTTATATATGTTATGTTTAAGACTTTAAGATTAAGGTAAAATGTGAACAAATTTAGTGATTAGATTATGGATTCAGTTAATAACAACCTAGATTCACACCTAAATAAAATTATGAAATTTATGGTCAACTCGCTAAAAGCTTAGCTTGTTAAAAGTCACACACACACACACACACACACGAAGCAAATGTTCTGTGATAAAAATGTCTTAAGTTTTGATACACGAATGTTATGATTTGTAGGTCGCTATTTTGTGAATGAGAGATAAATTACATGGATGATTAGAATGTTTATAAGTTATGTTTTATTTCCGCTACACATTGAGGTTTATTAATGGCATGATATTATTATTATTTTGTTGTATATGTTATGTCTAAGACTTTAAGATTAAGGTAAAATGTGAACAAATTTAGTGATTAGATTATGGATTCAGTTAATAACAACCTAGATT
>JAOXJP010290899.1:0-18853 GCA_025762735.1 Platanus orientalis | reverse complement strand
GTGTATTTCTTATCTAGTTTTGGTGTTATGAGTAAATATTAGATTTAAAGAGGGTATTGTAGAAAATAGGTTTTTTTTTAATTTATTTTCTTTATATAAAAAAGTGAAACAAAACCCTTAAGTTTCTAATAGAAAGTGTAATAGGATATTATCCGAATTCGTATTCAAAATTCATTTAAATAAACAAATACGAATACGGATCCTATTTTTAAATATCCGCAAATATTTGAATTCGCATCCGATATTCTATTAACTAAATGAATACAAATACGAATGTAGCTATATCTGATTCGAATTTGCTCTGTTTACAACCCTAATCAAAGGTAAAAAAGAGATGTGGGAAATGGGTTTCAAAGTAGTTTGAAAGAGTTGTAATTTTTAAAGGACATGGAACAATTAAGTTACTAGAAAAACAAGAGGATAAATCAGGTAGTAGCTAAAGAAAGATCTACATGGAACATATGGAGAAGGAAAAGAAGAAGAAAATTGAAACATGGCCAAAATATGTGCAAGGGAAAAGTAACTACTTCCAATCTCTATAAATAGAAGCAATAACAAAATGGAATGGGCCCCAACAACTCCCATCACAATTCAACTTAAAAGCTTCTCAACAAAATTCACCATTACTGCCAATTATCCTTTTTTCCCTTGAGGAGCCTTAGTGTGCTAGCCCCTCCCTACTACAAGAGTTGATCCTTTCCTCCCTCATCTAGGAGTCTCAACTTGCTAACCATCTTCTTTGAACAATCAAATTATGAGACACATTAATGTAGCTCACTTTGCCTATGGTAGAATTAGTTGTTACTCCAGCAATATCATGACATCTCCGATGTTGTTTAGTGTTAACATTTGCGGCCGACACACAATGCTCATCATATGATATATTATTGTTCACCATTTTTTTTATACTATTGTAAACATCCATATTTTCATAAATAAAGCATTTCTCGAATAGGGTTATGATAGGGGAAAATATATTGAGGCCCCTACTAGTCGACCCTGATGAACCAGCAGAGTCCTAACCATAGAGGAATCAACCTAGAAAGTTCCCACGAAGATCAACCTAGGGAACCTTCAAGGATCCCCCCGACTCATAAGATGTGAGGCCACCAGTGAAAAACCAGAAATATCCCTCGATACCCAACACCCCGAGTATTCCGGAAATAGTCTCAATTGTTGCCCATATCACCCGACACCCAAGAGCTAGTCGAGACCTTGAGGCGCTCAATACTCGAGAATCCCCAATGTGCAGAGATATAACAACCCCGACTATTCTGCTTAAAGATAAGCACAACCTAGAAACCATTATATAGAGAGAATATTCCTTGCAGTAGGCCTGACATTTTGAGAAAGTGATAGAGAGAGTAGGGGGAGACACAACCAAGAACATAGGAGAAAGTGACATGCAGGATCTCATTTGATATGCCACTACTCAAGCTTATAAATAGAGGCAACAATTCACTCTCCAAGTATGAGATATCAGGAACCCAAATTGAGAGAGCTCCTCTTCTACATTTCCCCTATTATCTGACTTCATCGTCGGAGAGCTAGAAGTCGGCCCCCTACTAGCTCTTACTTCCTGACCCTCTCTTGTTATGTGTGTACGGTGCTTGCTCCGCCAAGGACCAGGAATAGTCGTGGGACCATCTGACGGGTGTGGAGGTGTCTGCTAACCGATAAGCCATCAGTTGGCGCTGTCTGTGGGAACCCGTTTCCCTAAAACCTAAGGTCTACATGGTTGAAACTAGGTCAATGGCAGCTTAACATGACTAAGGTGTTAGAGCTGATGGTCAAAAAGCCTCTGCCTCCGACGGAGCACACCCAGAAACCCCAAGGGTGGTTATCCTTGAGCAGAAGATTCAAGGACTGAAGGCAAGTGTACAGTTGCTAATGGAATAGAACCGGGAAATTATATAAGAGTTGAGAGGCCGTAGAGGCTCGACAGGCGACCACAATGATAGACGACCAGGATCCCACATCCCACCAACCAGAAGCCGTGACCAGGAACGCGAAGATAAGGCAATAAGCATCATGGCCTCCCGATTCCGGGAGGCAAACCAGCTTGGAGAAAGGATCCACACCACAGATCTCTAGGAGGAGAGAATGGAGGATTTAAGAAGAGAGATGGCGACTATAAAGGAAGCCCTCAAAGGTAAAGCCCTGGCCACCATCAACGAATTGATCCAGAGGATAAATAATCCCTTTACCTCGAAGGTAATGGATCGACCACTTGCCAATAAGTTTAAGCTGCCTCAAATGGAGATGTTCAACAGTGGCGAGGATCCCCTCAATCATCTAGAAGCATATAAGATGCATATGAATCTCTAGGCGGCCCCTGACAAAATTATGTGCCCGGCCTTTCCTACAACGATCAAGGGTTCTGCCCGAGTGTGGTTTAGTCGGCTGAAGCCCAACAGCATCCCGACTTTCACAAGGCTAAGTTGACAGTTTGTCAACTAATTCACAGGCGGCCAGAGACACCAGAAGCCAACCACCTATTTGCTAAACATCAAGCAGAACAAGGAAGAGTCCCTATGGGACTGTATGTCTTGGTTCAATAGAGAGATGTTGCAAGTGGACGATGCCAAGGAGAAGTGATCGTGGCTGCTCTCATGACAGGGTTGTTGCCCTCAAAGTTCCTCTTCTCTCTCTCTAAGAATACCCCGCCCCGCATGGCCAACCTTATGGTGAAGGCGCAACAACACATCTGAGGACACCCTCAATGCTAAACGAGAGCGAGATGCCGGACCTATTTCACAGTTTAATAAGAGGAAAAGAGAGCAGTAGAAAATCACGAGGTAAGAAAGAGGTGGTTGAGTGAGATAAGGCTACAGAAAATCGTGGGGCTAAGCCCCGGGTCAACCCTCCAGAGTAGGTTTCAAAACTATACCCCCTCAACGCGCCCGTGGAGCAAGTGTTCCTAAGCATCAAATGGCCAAAGAGGATCCAAGCCCCACTAGAGAAAAGAAATCACGACAAGTACTATCGTTTTCACTAGGATCATGGCCACGACACTAACGATTGCTTCAAGTTAAAGGAGCAAATAGAAGCTCTTATTCAACGAGGGCGGCTGTAGAGATTTGTCGTTGGGAGACACTCAACCAAACGTGAAGACACCTATCAGGACCCTCTTGTTCGGGAAGAAAGAAGGCCGAAAGGGCCAATAGGGGAAATAAGAGTAATAGCTGGTGGGTTTACCGGGGAAGGAGAGTCCAGCTCAGTGAGGAGATCGCACTTAAGGTAGATTCACACAAAGAGAGACTAGCAGATGATGATGACAAAAAAGACCAACAAAGCATTACAAGGTAGAGCATCCCCTATCACCTTCTCTGTAGAGGACACCCGAGGGATGAGTCAATCACATGATGACGCATTGGTGGTGACGTTAATCATTTCAAATTATATCATGCATTGTATCCTCATTGACAATGAAAGCTCAGTAGATATCCTTTACCTCCCTGTCTTCCACCAGATGGGTATCGGACGAGATAAGCTTAAGCCCCTTCAAACGCCCTTGGTTGGATTCACGGGTGACAGGTTTCTCCCTTTGGGAACTATTGGTTTGTCAGTCACTGCTGGGATAGAAGAGTGATAAGTCACCCAGGTAGTTGACTTCTTGGTGGTCAACTGCCCCTCTGCATATAATGCAATCCTGGGAAGGCCGGCACTGAATCGACTCAAGGCAGTCACCTTGACCTACCATCTCACGATGCGTTTCCCAATTGAGGGGGTAGTTGGGGAAGTCAGAGGTGATTAGGTGGCTTTCAAAGAGTCTTATATGGCCTCACTCAAAGGGGAGTTGACCCTAAAGGAGACTATGGCAATCAACGGCCTGAAAGTTTGAAATGAAAGGACCCAAGTGGTGATAGAACCAGGAGGGGAGCTTAAGGACATTATCCTTGATTCCAACGCGCCCGATAGAGTGACCCAAGTGGGGTCAAACTTTCCAGAAGAGTTCAAGAGGAAATTACAAAACTTTCTCATCAAGAATCAGGACATGTTCGCCTAGACGCATGAGGACATGCCGGGAATAGACCCCCAACTGGCTGTTCACCGGCTACATGTGAACCCGGTCTCAAGGCCTATCAAGCATAAGAAGAGAAATTTCGCTCCAAAAAGAAATCAGGCAATCACAGGGGAAGTGGAGAAATTATTAATGGCCTACTTCGTAAGGGAGGTTTACTACTCTGATTGGTTGGCAAATGTAGTTATGGTGTAAAAACCAAACAGGAAGTGACATATGTGTGTCGATTTCACCAACCTCAACAAAGCATGACCCAAAAATAACTTTTTGCTCTCGAGGATCGACACTCTGGTAGACTCTACGGTTGGCCACCAAACCCTTAGCTTCATGGACGCCATTTCATGATACAACCAGATAAAGATACATAAGTCTGACTAAGAGAAAACTGCTTTCATCACTAGACGGGGGCTTTACTGTTACAAGGTCATGCCCTTCAGGTTAAAGAATGCAAGAGCAACCTACCAAAGACTAGTCAATGAGATGTTCAAAAACCAAATTGGGAGGAATGTCAAAGTGTAAGTGGATGACATGCTGGTGAAAAGCCTTATGGCAGAGCAACATGTCTCAGATCCGGGTGAGACGTTTCAAACCCTAAGGAAGCATAAGATGAAGCTCAAACCTAGTAAATGTGCCTTCGGAGTATCAGTAGAGAAGTTTCTTGGGTTTATGGTGTCCTAACGGGGGATAGAGGCTAATCCTGAGAAGGTGAAAGCCGTAATCAACATGCAACCACCAAGGAACACAAAAGCAGTGCAACGACTAGCCGGGAGGGTAGTAGCTTTAACCAGATTCATATCCTAGGCCACAGATAAATGTTTTTCTTTTTTTGCTTGCTGAAAAATGATTTCTGTTGGGATGAGTAATGCAATAAGGCCTTCTGAGAGCTTAAGGACCACCTTTGCTGCCTGCCATTGATAAATGAGCTAAAGTAGGGTGAGGCACTCTATGTGTACTTGTCAATATAAAAAATGGTAGTATGTTCAGTTTTAATAAGGGAAGAGGCCGGGGTACAAGCACCCGTGTATTACACCAATCGGGCCTTCAGAGGAGCGGAAGAAAGATACCAGAGGGTGAAGAAAATGGCGTTCGCATTGGTAGTTATGGCCCACCGACTTAGGCCCACACCATTCGGGTGCTCAAGGATCAGCCCCTCAGGACCATTCTACACAAACCTAAGACCTCTAGGAGACTGGTTAAGTGGTCGGTGGAGTTGAGCGAGTTCGACATCGGGTACCACCCTTGGGGAGCTATCAAGGGGCAAGTAGTAACAAACATCATAGCCAAGTATACTCGTGCGCCTGGGGAAGAGTCTGAAATGCAAGAAAAGTAGCCAGAGAGAGAAATAGATCAGGCATAGTGGGTTATACACATCGATGGCTCTTCCACCAACAGTGCAGTCAAGGAAGGAGCTGTCTTGGTCACACTAGAGGGAAACAAGCTCGAATATACCATAAGATTTGGGTTCAAGGCAACCAACAATGAAGCCGAGTATGAAGTAATGCTCACAGGACTACATCTTGCCCATGGGCTCGTGGCTAAGATGGTCAAGGTTAACAACGACTCCCAGTTGGTGGTGGGGTAAATACAAGGGTAATATGAGGAAAAAGACGGGCGGATGAAATAGTACCTCGTCATAGTAGCAAAAGAGAAGTCCTGATTCGGACATTTCAGTATACAGCGAGTCCCGCAATGACGTAATGAAGAAGCCGACAAGTTGGCCAGACTCATGTCATCCGCCATTGAAAACCTCAACCCCGGGATCATTGTTGAGCATATGCCCAAGCCAAGTATCAAGGCAGAAGATAGGGAAGTCAACATGGTCAGCCCCGAGCCCGAGTGGGCTAGTCAGATCATAAAGTTACCTGAGGATAAGGAGGAGGCAAGGAAAGTAAAAGTACTGGCAAGTCAATACCTCATTCTCGGTGACACCCTTTACAACAGGAGCTTCACCCTCTCCCTACTCAAATGCCTATCCGAGGAAGAAGCCGACTATGTGCTCTAAGAAATACCCGAAGGAATATGCGGGAACCACTCTGGGGGTAGGTTGATGGCCCACAAAGCCATCAGGGTAGGATACTATTAGCCCTCTATGCAAAAGGATGTTGTACAACTCAGCCAAAGGTGTGACAAGTGTCAGAGATTTTCCAACGTCCCTAAGAAGCCTGCAGAAGAATTAGTCACTATAGCCGGGCCCTAGCCCTTTGCCTAATGGGGAATCGATTTAGTCAGACCACTCCCCAGGGGAAATGACAGATTAGGTTCCTATTAGTAGCCATTGATTATTTTACCAAGTGGTTAGAGGCCAAACCCCTAGCAAAAATCACCAAGAAGAGCATCCATGACTTCACTTGGAAGTCAATCATCTGTCGATTAGGGATTCCCCGACTCATCATCATCGACAATGGCAAGTAGTTCGACAATGTCCGATATCGAGAATTTTGTTTTGAACTTGGAATCAAAAATCACATTTCTTCCCTAGCTCACCCCCAGGCCAACGACCAAGTGGAAGTTACCAACAGGATACTCTTGGGCATAATCAAGAAGAGGCTTAATGACTCCAATGGCCTTTGGCCCGAGGAACTACCAAGCATCCTTTAGGCATATCGCACCACAATAAGGACTCCCACAGGTGAGAAGTCATTCTTTCTCGCATTTAGAACTGAGGCAGTGATACTTGCCGAAGTTGAAATGGCAACGCACAAAACAACAAACTTTGACTTAGGGAAAAATGGAGAAGGCCTCAGGAACAACCTCGACCTACTAAGAGAGAAAAGAGATGAAGCTACACTTTGTACGGTCGCGTATAAGCAAAGAACGATCAAGTATTACAATTCGTGTGTCAAGGAAAGAAGATTCATAGTCGGGGACTTAGTGCTCAGGAAGGTGAACCTAGCAACACAAGACCCGATGAAGGGAAAGCTGAGACCAAACTGAGAAGGACCTTACCAAGTAACACGTTGAAATAGGCCCGAGACCTACCACCTCAAGACAATGCAGGGGGAGCCCCTACCACGACCATGGAATGTAGAACATTTAATAAAATATTATCGATAAAATTGACGTTATGGTTCTAACCAGTGAAATATTCTAACTTTGCAGGGTCAGGAAAAACTTCAAGTCACCACATCCGGGTTACAAGATTAACCCTCAGGCCACAAGATTGGCTCATCCTTCCAAGACCTCGCACCTCCTGCTCAGGCTACAAGACTAGCCCTCGGTTACAAGACTAACCCTCAAGTCACGAGATTGACCCCAAGCCACAAGATTGGCCCATCATTCTAAGACCTTGCACCTCCTACTCAAGCTAAAAAACTAGCTCTTGGGTTATAAGATTAACCCTCAGGTTACAAGATTGACCCTGAGTTGCAAAATTGACCTATCCCCTGACTGAAAAAAGTGCAAGGCGAAGAGGAGTCCCACAAATCCGTTAAAGTAAAGAGGCCTGAAGCATGTGAGGATGCACCCGTCACAACCAGAGTCAACTCTCCTCTATCGAGTAAGTATTTCTATGCCCTCTCATAAATAAATTAAGTTAGAAAAAATATTTAAGAGTACCCGATGACATTATCCAAGAAAAGCCCTTGCATGGGGAAAGGGGTTAGGCCCAAAGAGAAAACCACCAGGGACCCTTATTCCTCTAAAAACACGACAGACCAGTAGGGTCTTCTCCCCTTGTTCTGGGGAGGCGTTAAAAAGGCAATGCACCTGTTAACTGAGGCTGTATTGACCTCAAGATGCATCTACACTTAGAAAATTTTAGTTGATCACCTACCTCTACTTGTCGTTAAAACGTTAACCTCGAGGGATCCCTATACTTAGAAAATTTTACATTGTCCATCAATATTCGGATAAAAAGCTAATTACACCAGAGACACACTCATACTTAACAAATTTTCTTAAGTACTCCTACACTCTTAAGATTACTTACCCCGACCTACCTATACAAAAGTGGGGACCGAGAGAAGAAATTACCACAACACATAACCACACTTGGAAATATTTAAAGAGAAAAATTACAAATAGGAAAAAATACACGTAGATGGAGGCAAAAGAAACTTTCATTCATATATTGAGAATTTACAAAAGTCCAAAAAAAAAAGAAGAGAAGAGCAAGAAAGAAAAAAAAAGAACTATTCTTGGGGGTTGCCATCCCCCAATGCCACCTTTCCCGGGAAGACTTTCTCCTGGCCAGCCTCTTCAGGTTTAGTAACCACTGCTTCTTCGACCACCCCCTTGGTCACTACTTCTCCTCCTCCTTGGCCAGCTTCTTCTTTCCCTTGCTCGGCCTCTGCACCCCCTCATCGGGCATAATAGAAGAGAAGTTTATGATAGCGAACTACTCAGCCACTAGATCCTAGAAGTTCTCAAACCCTTCCCAAAAACAGTCAGCCTTAACAATTCTGAAAGCATCTGAAGTGAAGTACTTTACTGTAGTTGCCTCAAGGGCCTCTTCCAAAATCTTCTCCCTCTCCCTCTCTCTCCCTGTCTCTACCGCGAGGTGTGCCCGCTCCAAGGCATCATTCACCTTCTTATTCACTACCTTCTCAAGGCTAGCGGTAAAGTTGTCCTTAACCGCGATGCGGCGATTCCTCTCACCCCTAGCTTGTCCTTAGACTAGGTGGCGTCCCTCTCAGCCTCTCAAAAGCGAGCCGCCATGCCCTTAAGACGAGCCTCCTACTTTATGGCTAGTGTGGCCATTCTAGCACGAGAGTCCTCAGTCCACTTGAGTTTTTCCTTGAGCAAATCTCGAACTTCGTGACTTCCCAAAAAGCCTTAAGCTCATTCTTGTCTTAAGCGAGGCAGTTAAGATGGTCAGCTCGAACCTACTCACATAATTTGTACCTTTGAATAAAGGCTGTCATCAGAGCCACGGTTTACAAAATCAAAGTCAGGTCAATACGAAGATAGAAAGAAAAGGAAACCAAAAAATAATTGAATGAAAAACACAAAGGGAAGAGGTTGTTTACCTTAGCTGCGTAATGCATCATATCTCGATGCAAGGCAGTCGGGGAGAGGTTTCTCCTTATATACTCAAGGTCCTCGGTCGGGACACCACCCAAGAGGTATTCCACCCCGGGACTCGGCCTAGATAACCAGGAGGTGGCCCCCATTAAGGACTCACCCCTTTCAGAAGCTGAAGGAGGAGCTATCCGGGGACTCTCTATAGGCACCACTTAGGTAGAAGGTGTCGCAGTTGTGGTTGACGGGGCAGAGACCTCGGTGACAACTGCAGGAATGACCTCATAGGGGCCCACCGCTTGAACCCCGAGGGTGGGGACTGGAGAAGAACCGGTTGTTTCCTTCTCCAAGTCCACAAAATAGACAGCAATAGCAGGAGCGAGAGCGGGTGCCGGGATTGCCTTAGGGGCAACCTGGGGGCCTGAGCCTTAGAAGGCCCCCTAGAGACAAGGTGCCGCTTCCACTTCTTCGAAGTCGCGACTGCCTTGGTTTGGCCAACCACTATCAGGCCAACTATTTTGGCCTCCTGGGCCTTAGCCTCTCTAAGCTCCTGGGCCAAGCTAGATACTTCCTATCTGTCTTTATCGCTACACAAAAAATAGACTCAAGCTTAGAGATTAATAAAAAATAACAAAAAAGAGGGGTAAGATGAGAAAGAAAGAGAAAAAGAATAAAGGTGGAGGAACTAAAGATATAAAGTAAGGGTGAGTTACTTAGGTCTGGACCAAACCCACACTGGTGAAGTCAGTCTGGTGTATTGAGGTCCGGGAAAGCATGGGATAAGTGATTTATAACCTCCAAGATGCGAGCCTCCTCCTCGTCGGACAACTTTTCTACTTCAAAAACTAACAAAAAAAAAGAAAAGAGGAAGGAAATGCATGAGACAATAGAAAAAAGAGTGATCCAAAATACAAAAAAAAAAACCTACAAAATATGGCTTACCTACTGGGTTGACGGCCGACACCCAGGCCTGGTTAAACTTTACGATAGGGACCTCCCCTAGGGAGTACTCCCAACCTTCACCAAAAACAAAAAACTACTGGCTCCTCCACCCACTGTCAGAGCTCTGGAGTGCGGTTACCTGGGTAGTGGCTGGGTCCCGACTAGCAAAAAAGAACCACCCCGGCTCCTGCTCCTTTAGGCAATAATAATGAAAAAATTTGTTAAGGGTGAGATGATGCTTCCCCTTGAAGGTCAGCTCTCATAGGACCATACACCCTATGGCTATCTGTCAGGCATTGAGCATTAGCTGTCCTAGTGCCAGTCTAAGGCAAAGTAGCAGTTCCCTCAGAAACAATGGAATTGGAAACCTGAGGCCCGCCATGAGGCCTTTCTCATACAACACTATGCTGCCAGCAAGGACTTCGAAAAACCTAAAAGTCCTCGAGGGCTGTAAAGACGATCCCCTCGGGAATGAAATAAGTGGAATAGTATCGAGTCAGGGTTCACACCCTCAACTCGGAACCAAAGAGGACAGCTATAAAATTTTGCTTTTGAGCAATCTCCCCCACTGGCCCTTGGGCATTAGATGGAGCCGGCTCGATGGCTTGCTCTGTGGGGTTCTGCCAAAATTTCAATAGGTCGTCGGCTCTATCGACCATCCGATCAACAGTATCCCTGGACACCATTGGACAACAATAAAAAAATGAAGAGATACAGGAAAGAAAAAGCAGGGAAATGACACTAATACGAATACACCAGAAATAAAGGGAAGACTAGAGAACACTAACAAAAAAAAAGAATAATAGTTTAATTGATGAAATGAAAGGGGACTATAAGGAAATAAATAATGAACTACAGTGTAAGAAAGGGGTACCTGAGAAATGGGCAGACTTGAGAAAAATGCCGAAATCAGTGGAGAATGGATGCCTGAAAGCAGGGAGAGTGACGAAGATGACTGGAAAGGATAGCCCTTAAGTGCAATGTGTTGAAAACGAAAATGTCAGGATACGGAGAAATTACAGGAAATCACCCAAAACAAAAGCAAGATATGTGAAAGATAAACGGAACAGATAAGAAAGCCTAACTAGAATTCAGGGAAGATACTTATAGACTACCCTAGGGATTCTTGACCCTATGCATGTCGCACATCCATGGGTTAATGAAATCAACCCGGTAAATGAGGCGACGCATGAATCCCAAAAAATTTAAGGGGTTTAAACATGACCGTTCGATGACATGGAGATCAACAAAGACACGACGCTTCACATGACTCATAACTGGCGCCAGCATGTCCCCTCGAATACATAAGCTCATTAAATGCAAGGACATCATTAGCGCTTATCCCCAACTGATATCACCTCGATAATTGAAACAACACGCCCCCTGCGTCGAAATAAACAGTAATAGACATAAACAAATCATATCCCCAGGCCATGTAACCCTGGACCAAGGAATAAGGGGGGCAACTGATGGGGGAGAATATATTGAGGCCCCCACTAGCCGACCCTGATGAACTAGCAAAGTTCTGACCTTAGAGGAATCGATCCAGAAAGCTCCCAAGAAGATCAGCCCGAGGAACCTTTAGGGATCCCCCGACTCATAAGATGCCAAGGCCACCGGCGAGAAACCAAAAATATCCCTCGGTACCGACTCCCCGAGTATTCCAAAAATAGTCCCGACTATTGTCCATATTGCCTGACACCCAAAGGCTAGCCGAGACCTTGAGGCATCGGATACTTGAGAATCTCTGATGTGTAGAAATATAATGACACCGACTATTCCGCTTAAAGATAAGCACAACCCAAAAATCGTTATGAAGAGAGAATATTCCCTGCAGTAGGCCTGACATTCTAAGAAAGTGACAAAGAGAATAAGGGGTGACGTAGCCAAGAACGTGAGGGAAAGCAACATGCAGGATCTCATTTGATATGCCACTACTCAAGCTTATAAAAAGGGGTAGCAATTCACTCTCCAGGTACCAGATATCACGAACCCTAATTGCGAGAGCTCCTCTTCTACATTCCCACTATTATCTCACTTGATTATCGGAGAGCTAGAGACCGGCCCCCTACGGACGCCTAGCTTCCTAACCCTCTCTTATTACGTGTGTGCAATGCTTGCTCCGCTAGAGACCTGGAACAACCATGAGACCATCTAACGGGTGTGGAGGTGTCTACTAACCGATACGCCATCAGGTTATACACAAAGCCGCACAAGCCCAAACCCATCCTGACCCTACTTGAAAAAGCCTAGCTTGAGGCCTTTACATTTATTATGAGTTGTGTTAGGTAGGGAAATTGATGAGCCGAACTAGCTCAGCCAAGCCTGGACCTTATTTAAGCTTAAAGTGCCGAGCTTCACTAAGCTCAACTCACTAAAAGCTCGGTTTGGTATCCAATATATATATGTATATATAAAGAGAAGCCTCAAGCCCCTTTTCTGTCTCATCCATGGGGACACTCTATCTAAATTTTTGTTTTTTAATCTTCCTAAGATACCCTTTAATATATCACATTCTCTCTGCCTCTCTCTTAAAATCTTTCAACTAAATTATCCCTTCCTTCTTGTGGCCCACAATCATTTTTTTTTAAATAAAAAATCAATTTTACTCTCACACGTGAAAACGTTAGCTAAGCATAAGATAAGCATTATTCAGATAAAGATAACCAACAATACCAAACCATACCTGTAATTTTGTTCCCTTTTCATGATGCATAACTGATCTTTCCCTTGGGTAAGCACCCTATTTAATATATGATAACGATTAGCCTCGAACGTTAAAGAAGTAGAAAGATTTTAATAGATATGTTTAATCGAGAAAACAAATACAGATCATAATATCACCGAGGCACTTGGTACTAAATTCAAGGAGCAAGGTGGAGTTCTAATAATAAACACATGGAGCAATGCCAGAGCTGCACACAGAAAAAGAAAATCAGAACCACCTACACCTCATTATTTAAAAAAAAAAATCACAATTTTACCAACTAAAGGAGAATCATTATCAATTAGATTCTACCCTTCTTTCTAGGATAGTCAAGGCCCTACACCAAAAGAGATTCATCATGGTTCTAGGAAACATTCAAGAAATACCAAATATGGCTAGAAATTCGGACCACACTCTTTTACCAAAATTGCAATCAAATGTCAGGAATTATCAAACATCTTCATCGAGAGGAAGAAATCCACTTTCCTTGATATCAAGGTTCAACAAATCATTTAGTAATCTAGTCTTTAAAATGACCATCGATTAAAATCCCATATATTTTTAAATTGGCAATTTAACTCTCTTACTTCAAACCATTGTTTTGAGAACTGGACTGGTCATCAAACCGGTAATGTGGATGGTTCAGGTCCAACTGGGTTCAACCATTGGTTTACATGATCTAACTGGGGTTCACTTCAAACATAAGTAAAATGTAATAAATTACCAAAAAAATAAAACAATTCCTAATACATTAGAAGGCTTATGGTCGGGTTTCTAACTTTTAGACATACCAAAAAAAAAAGAAATACCAAATAATAAAACAATTCTTGGAAAGTGGTACTGGAATTTGGAAAGGCACATTTCTAATTTTTGCTTCTTAATAGTGATTTTATTAGAACCGGGTTTTTGATTTTTAGACATAACAAAAAATAAAACAATTCATGGAAAGTGGGATTGGTATTTAGAAAGACATGTTCACAATTTTTGCTTCATAATTTGCTAAAAAATAAAAAGCGATTGGTTTTATTAGAACCGGAGTCATAAAAAACCGGCTGATTTTGATCGGTTTTGACCGGTTTTACCAATTATATGCTGTTTTTCGCATATTACAGTTTTAAGCTTATATAGAACTGTTTAGGGTGCCGGTTTTGGTCAAACCACGTTAAATCCCTAGTTTGGTCCGGTTTTCAAAACTATGCTTCAAACTACATACTCTCCCCAACAATTAACATCACTTTGCAAATCGTAGTAGTTGTGCTCAAACTTGGATTGAGACAAAATTTAGCCCGAACTCGGCCCATCTTGAAAAGGCGGGCTTCAAATAGAACATTTAACTATAAAAATATTTATAATTCTTAATATATTTATATTTTGATAATGTAGTTCAGGCCGGGCTTCAAAGAGAAATTGAGAATACGTGCAACACGTAAAACAATCACCAAGAGAAAAAAAAAAATTTGTGCAACTTGCAAAAATACCGCATCAAAAGAAACTAAGAGTCAACTAGAGTCTTATCTACTCAATCGAAACCAATTTTTCGGTAACTTCTTTATTATCTATATTTTGAATAAATACAACTCTAAATACATTTTTTATTATTATTAAGACAAGTAAATGAAATTCCCCCAGTTGAGGCTTGGCCTACATGATTGTTCAGGTATGTTGATAACATGACCTTGAGGTGGCAGATTTTGACCATACATTAAGTTTCCGTACTGTTGACCCAGGCCTTGGTACGAATGTCAGTATGAGTTATATTAATCCAAGGGCAATGTCCGAAGCTCGTATTTGTTTGACCTATAGTGGTTGTATAGATAATTCGAATTATCCAGCACTCAATACTCTTGCTAGAAGTATCTAGCATCGCCAAGACTATTATAACCACTCGAGGAAATTTTGAGGTCCTCCCCAGGACACAAGTACTTCTTGAGCCATATTGGGTGTTGCGGGATCACGGTCTGATTGGTTTGGTTTTGGCCTAAAGGAGCTTTCCCCCCATGATCGACCAATTCCTAATGAGTCTCTCCATATTGGTTGTCTATAGGGATCACGGCTTGCTAACTATCGAGATAATCCATCGTTTGATCTTACCCCCGAATCCCTTTGAGGTACCCAGTGTGGAGCCAAAGGATCATCATTTATTGAACCGTCCTCTAATCATGCACTTTAGCTCTATCTTGAATCGTAGTTCTTCAAGCATGGGCTGGAAGGCTATAATAAACATCTTGGCCAGTATGCCTGGTAAGGCTTGAAACTCTCTATCAATTTCTTCTGCTAGAGCATCGAGTTTGACGTCAAATTTTTGGGATGTTTCACACTAGGTATCTTCATGAACATGAGCTTTACTACTCCCAGGGTTGTTAAAAAAATTTCCCCTTCAAGGTAAGCTTTCACTATGGGCGTCAATCGATGTGTTGGTGGTTTTTTCATTTTGACCTAGGTTTTGGTGACTAATGTAATCGAAGTGGGTTCAGTCTATGCCACACTCAAGAGGACTTTCACAAGCCTCGAAATGAAAATTGACAACACAATGATGTATCTTACCCAATCTAAAGAATTCACGACTCTTATCTAAAGTGTCCTCCCAAACAATGAGCAAGTCAATGATAAGAGCAAGAAATGAATCAAATTAAATCCTTAAAACTAAGTTATATATTACTTTATGTTACTCCTACTCCTAAGATAAATCAAATTTGAGATGATGTTGAGGATCCTTTTATCTCTCACTTACTTATACCAGATTAGTTGGTTATAGCATCTTCTCCACATTGTAGGGTGGTTATTTCTCTTTTCCTTGTGTATTTATCCAACCAATATCTCCATTCTTCACCATGGTGCCGAATGCCAATCATGGGGTGCTTTGTGCCCTTATAGGCAATAACCCACATTTGTTTGTATGGTGCATCGTGCACCTGTAGGCAATAACATATGCTCGTTATATGTTAACAATTAGGACATACGTCATCGCCTAACAGGATCCGCTTCCTTTGCGTTCCCGTTGGAAGTATGCTTCGTGTCTTCAATCTAGTGGATGGATTCAAGATTAGTAGATTCTGCGTGCCTTAAATCCAAGTAAGGGATTAAAAATGGTATCAACACGACCGATATCTTTAGAGAGATTATGGTTTCAAAGGTTGAAAGGGATACCCCAAGCCCTAATCCAACGTGAACCTTGGATAGCCTGAAAAGATATTAGAGCAAGATCTTCATTCCATTCTTTAAACACAATGTTTCATATACCAAAAGAGAGCTTGCCATGTTTGAGTGTATCAGATTCCTTCAGGGAATCAAGTACAATAATAGCCCAGTTGTAGTGGTTTTCAAGGGGAGAGTAAGCAAATGGTTTTAGATTATTGATCGAAACTTTTTAGAAATGGCTAAAAAGGCTAATTCCCATGTAATCTTGACACCCCATAATTCACATATGAAGATTCTATCCCATGCAAATGATTTTTTTCCTGCGATATTGAGGTTGAAATTAGTGGGGGGGGGTTTCAGTTCATCAAACAATTGAAATTCTATATCCCTAACTATCCTAGAGGGGTTGAATAAGACATACACTTATTTAATATTATTTTAAATACTTTAAGCCTTTCCTAGATTTATTTTTAAAGTGATTATGGTTGCAGTAAAATGTGATAAGTAGCCCAAATAAATTAAGTAGACAACAATCACACACCACACAAAGTACACAGAGATTTTAAAGTGATTTGGCACTATGGGCCAACGTTCACTGTAGAAAGCTCCTCACTGAGCTAATTAATTTTATTAAATTATATTAATCAATATTACATGAGAAAATTAATCACAAAAACCTTTACACATCTCATGGTCTGGTGATTCCGGCAAACTTGGTGTCTACCCTCGGTGTCTCTGGTGAAGGCAAAAGAACACCTCTAATGACTCCGGCGAAGGCTCAATAATTACAAGTAAATATTTTAGAGAAATGAATTTCTTAGATTAAGATGATATTACTATGTAAATTAAGCAATGAAGAGAGAGAAAGAGAGATCTCCTCTAATTATAGTGCCTCTTAAATTAATAAAAGTTTATGCAAGCTAAATTGCAAAGAATAGATTCTACTTAATAGCAAATATTACTTGTTTGAATTAGGAGTTTAAATCAACTGTTAAAGATAGATAATATGCAATATCATGGAATATCAACGGATTGAATCAAACTCAAACCTCCTAGGATTGATTACCTAAAAAACGGTTGGCTCTCAGAGCTTTTGTTGTGGTTTCACATGTTTGATCCTATTAATCACGAACCTCCAAGATAGAGAAATATTTTTAATGATCAATAAATTTGTGGTTCAAATCCCCTCTAAGTGCAACACTGTTAAATGCAAGAAAAGGCTTAAGAACCTCTTTACTTCTTTTCAAAACATTAGATCTTTTAGCGCTTAACCTTATTGTTGTTTAAGAAAAAGTTTTGGTATAGATAGGGTGTCAAAAACCCTAGAAAAACCTACCAAAAACTGTCACAAAATCCTACATTAATTGAAAAAATCGCGGATAAAAAATTTGAATTTTTTCACTCAGAACTAGTCATGGTTCAGGCATGATTGGTCCTAGCACCTACCCCTTTAGGTGCCTTCTATCGAACCAGTCAAGCCTCTTCCATGACCGGTCCTGCCTCAAGAACCAAGGGAGTCATAGCTTCCTTCATGACCAGTCCTACCTAGGACCATGACCGGTCCTACACCCACCCTTCTGGGTGCATTTTGCCTGATTGGTCCTAATGGACCCCTTGACTAGTCCTAATGGCTATATTTCTCAAAAACCCAGATTTTTCCTATCTTTCTCATTGTGTTTCATGTTTTATGTTGTGGGGACTTGTTCTATGGCCTTGAGAAAGTCTTTTAGCTAGACAACTCTACCTAGGTTATTGGTTAGTCTTTATGAGTGTACCCTTTTTACCTTTTTCACAAACCTTTTTTATCTCTGGCGATGTGACTTTGGCTTGTGAAAATTAAGCTTTTCCTGTCTTTGGATGCCTTCCCATTCCAATCAATGTCTTCATGTGTGCTTCCTTGCATGACGCTTACATGACACTCACACACACATTACACATATTCACTATTTGACATGGACTTGACAATACTTCAACAACAATATCATCCAAACTCTTCCATCTAGATGATGCAACATCCTCTAAAACAAAAATGGAGCGGTTTTGAGCATGTGTCAGCCACTTAGTTAAACGAATAAATCTCCCCCATTGATTAGATCCACAAGAAATGAAAAAAAGTTCTACAACTTTGATGTCAGGTTTCATTAAGAATTTCGTTCTTGTACAACTTTCAAGGTTGCTGAATTTTTTTTTTTCATAATTTCTTCCAAAGTTAGAGAGAAATATTTACAAATTGAGGTTTTCCTTTCCTCTCTTTGTGATAGTGGGGTGGTCTTCACTGATGTGAGAACGAAATTTTTCTTCTTTGTTGTGCAGAAGCCTAGATTTGGATTGTACATAACAAATAATAGAAGAAGAAATTAATGCAAACAACAAACACACACAAAGCACAAGAGGATTTAATGTGGTTTGGCTTAAAGCCTACATCCACGAGCAAAGACAATCAAAGAGAGCTTTCACTATGTAACACCAAAGATTACAAGAACTTTGTGGCTGCCTCTTCTCTTCTAAGACCTTTTTTTGTCTCAAGTGAAGAACCTTAATACGTCCCACTGGTTAAAACAAGGTCTTTTTAAAATAAAATAAAAAACCGTAAACAACTAAGTTTCCAAAACAGAAACTCGACCAACCACGGCTCTCGGTTGAGAGCCGTGAGAAATAAAGTCACCGCCTCAACAAATCTTCACCTTGACTTTAATTCTACCAGGGTTTCATAGTACATAAAACTCTACTCTCATCTTCTATATACAATCCCAAAGGGTAACTCTAGATACTACGAACACATGTATGTTTGACAAGATACAAAACCTGTAACATATGCACCACACTCCACCTTGGCTCACATTTTAAAACCACATTACAAAAAAAAAACTTCCACTTGTCCTTCTTAGTGAACTCTACGCCATATATACCTGGAACACACCTCCACCTCGAACTTAACTCGCAACTTGTTTGCTATCACCACAAACAATCATTGGCCTTTAAGAATCACCACTACACATACCAAAGAATCAATTCAATCCTGACACCATTTGACTTGATCATAACATGACCAACGCACATGTGTAGCTACCCCAAGCTGACTC
>JAOXJP010290888.1:0-18853 GCA_025762735.1 Platanus orientalis | reverse complement strand
ACTGGGAGTTATGATCTCCTGGAGAGAGCACATTACTATGTTATATGTTTATATAATTAGAAAAACACATCTCATCTCCAACAAAAACAATATTAATCAAGGAAAAAACAAATCACAACCACAAGCACACTACAAAACATAGGATTTATGTGGAAAACCCCAAGTTGGGGAAAAAGCACAAAGTCAGAGAGCTTTACTATTCTTGGAAGATTGCAAGAGTTTTCTCTCAATCTCTCACAAACCACACGTTTTTAACTCTTTTTTCTTTCTCATAAACCCTTAACAACAATAGAGACATTATACACATCATAGAAGTCAAACTTGGCAAGAATCTCTCTTCTCTACGGACCTTCTATCTTATTTCACAACTGAACTTCTTGCTGTCGGATCGATCTGGAATACCTTAAATTGGTCTGAGGCCCAAGTCAAATTGATCTAACTAATCTCTAATGTTTGTTTGTGCAGTCCCGAAACTATCTGGATCGGTCCGCTTATGATCGGATCGGTCCAGCTAGTGTTGGATCGATCCAAGACCTTGGATCGATCCAAACTTTCAGCTTCTTCTTCTTTGCTCCTCCAACCGCATTAGGCTCCACACCAATAGTCATATCTTTTGATCTGAAGACTTCTATGATTGACAAGGACTCTAGTTCTTTGCATTCTATGATTCAAAGCATTTGCAGCTGCTCAGTGGTTTGACCCATCTCTTAGGAAAGATCTTCAAAACAGTAATATGCAGCGGCTTCTATTTCCTCTGTTTCATCAATTTAGCATTGTAAGAGTAGAATCCAAGTATGTCCAACCTTGTAGCCACAAAGTTCCGATTTCCAAACTCAAACATATTTGTGGCAACAGATAATAGAAATACAGCAACTCAAGGATGTTTACGTAAAGGATAACAGCAGATCACAAACTTTATCTGGAGAATCTTGGAAAATTATCAGTTGTCCATTTTTTTGGAATGCAAATAATGGTAAGATTTCTCAAATGCATCAACAAATTATATGTTCTAGAATACAAAGTCCACCATCATCTTTAAGCAATGCTATTAGAAGACGGGCTACACTTTGGCAAATAATTAAGTTGGTTTATCGCACTCATGCATAATAGGAAAAGTTTCCATTTTTCTAATATTGGTGCTCTCACATGAGACGTGGAAGCAGTTGAGGGAGTACATCAGAAAAATTAGAAAGTACTACCTATCCTGAAGCCATATACACCTCAAAGGGACCTGCCATGCCTCTGCAAGTTCCCTAGATGTTATCCGAAATAGATTTTGGGATTCAACAAATGTGAAGCTGCTGATGAACTTGACTATTGAGGCCAGTTCGGGACCCCAAAGCTGATGACTGACCAAACTTTTTACTTCAACCAATGATTCTTGAGCAAAGCTTCAGCAGACTTCTCTTGTTGTATTAGCATGTAAAGGAAGTCGATGATGATATTACGCAGCTAGATTCCATGTGTGTGAGCTGAGCCCTCCTGAACAGTTACCAAAAAAAGAAAAAAAAAAAGAAAACAGATAATCATCACTTTTAGAATCCAGCTAATGTTCTGTGATAAAAATGCCTCTGTGTGTCTATGATGAATTATAAACTGACACATGTCTTTCTGGGGGTAAAAAAGTCCCAAAAATGTGTTCATTTGAAAAGTAGGTGGTAAAACAAGACATCAAATTTAAAAACACATCATGTGTCAATCAATGGCATGCTTTGATGTCTGTGTCAACACAGAATCATTCTTCCTCTTAAAATTAGTTCAATCCAGTCAATGTTTTCACCAAGACTTTTGAGAGGTGCTAAGTAAAACATTCTCGAAAAGGTATAGTTCCAGTCACATTTTTCAAATTCTTCTCCACATTATTTTGCAGTACTTATCCACATTCTAATGAAACAACATCCACATATTACGCAGAAATCCAATGCAAAAGAAATGGCATTAGAAAGAAACACGAGACAGGCACTAAAAAGTTAAATCATGTGTAATGGCAGAAACCATAAACCAAGTGCTGGCATCAAAAGTTACACTTTAGGACAAATCCATTTTCAATATCTCACATTTGAAACCAACACACTGTTTTGATAGCAAAATCCACATTCCTTTTCGCTATGTAATCAGTTGTACAATGCGATAATGAAACACATGGTTCCACATGTAATTATGGATCCAGTAATCAAATAGGACAGGAAAAAAAATTAGGATCTCCACCATGAAAAATAAAATGAGTGAACCTAGTTAGATTTACCTTTTGACTTAAGATATAGACGATGCATTTTTTTTTATTAAACAATGCAGATTATGTTCCAAATGTTGTTAATCACCATCAAAAGCTATATAATATAATTACTATTACATTATAGTGTTACTAGTGGTTGGCTATGTCTCTTGATTAAGCTTTATATGAAATTTTATCCTACTGGAGATTTTGAAGAATAAGACAAAGTACAGAATACCACCTAACTAAATAGAAACATCACCATAAAATTTAAAAGGAAAAGAAGTTGGTAATGCCATTGAAAAGACTACACACCAAAAGAAAAAGAAAATGGTGATTCTTAATTCAGAAAAGATGTTCTGTCCAGGATGGTCTCTAGGACACCATGAGGCTTCAAATGGAATACAATGGGCAGGACTTCGATAAAATTTCAAAGCCCCACCCATTTTATTCCATGTGAAACCCCATACTGTCAAGGATACCATAGTGCACGGAAAATCCCTGACAGAACATCCTTTCCCAATTTAATTTTCAGAACTTAGAAGCTAATAGTCATTTCATTAAACAGAAAGTGCCACACCACATTCAAAACAATTAGATAGGTGGAATCCTAACACCAAGTTAATAAGTCCAATGAATCAGAACTGACAGATTAAAATAGCAAACATGGCATAGAAAGGTCAAGTGTACATGGGACAATTAATAAATGTTTCTTTATGCTCCTCTGTTGAAGGGTCCATTACAGAATGCCAGACAGCTGAGATTGCCTTGGTGAGAAGTATAGCATAATTTATTGTAGATAATGCTGCTGAATCTCCTTTACCATATCAATCAGTGCATACCCGTGGATTGTAAAAATGGAAACTCACTGTTTACATAATTATCCAATAACAAAATGAAATTTGAATTTTGAGTTCCTTCCAACGATTGAATATTACAGTTACTTGGACCACATAAAACAAAAATTAACACACAAAGTAGTAGCTGGCCCAAACACAAACAAATACCTAAAGAAGTAAATGTACCAGTCCTTTTACATAAGGGCTACAACATGGAAATTGATAAATAATGGATAAAAAAAATACACCTAAATAAAGTAGGCAAGGGGGAGCGGGGGAACCATTACCCCTTGAAAGCCAACACATAAGGGAGACAGACTGGGAAAAAGTATAACATAACCAGGTCTGCAATCCATCCCAATTTAAATCTTAGATTCAGAAGACCAACCTTATCCATGAAGGCAGAAAATAAGCCTGACCCTACATCAACCATAAATTCAGCAGCATTTATCATAGCTGAAACTGAAGGGTCCAATATAATAGTGCCTAGGTATCCTGCTTAGTTTTCTCAATAATTTAAGTGATGGCATTAAATGCCAACACCATGATTACCTCCAGCTGTCATTTATCCTAATCACTTGTGAAAGATAGAATTGGAATAAGCAACAGGGTAAAAAGTAGTCCTAGAAAGCCTTATAATTCTGAATCCACCATTGATGTGCAGTCACAGAAAACTTCTGTCAAAGAAAAGATAAATCAATCGAGAAATGCTAAGTTGATCCCAAGGTCCACGATGAACCTCAGTTTTTCGTCCTTGGATCCCAAATAGAGATCCACACCAGCTCAAGTTTAATACTCAAATGGATTTCAGCTCTTGGATTTGGAATCCAAGCATGTTGGCATAAGGCTTATCTCTGCTAAACCTATCCGATGTACCATCTTAGCTTCCATTTCAAATATGTTAGGGAAAAAAATCCAAACAGAAAGATTGACAAGGAACTCCACCTTGTTTCAGATTCAACCTTCAGACAACACAATCTTTGCATATGGCTTATATTTCATAGAAAGCTTATTTAAAACCCAAAAGAATTACTGATTGTCAGTCTTTTTTATTTAATGCCTCGAAGCATTTATACCTGTAAATCCACAATGTATGTCAATACCTCTAAAATGTTTAGTCTTTATATAGAAAATTTCAAGAAGATCCAATTAGATAGTGTAGGCGTGGTTATTCCAAACAATTATTTATGGATGGAAGAATGAAAATTGGCTACATTAACACACTTACCCACCAAAAACAATCAAAGGTTAATCACCACACCATGCAAAACAAAATATATGGAAACTAGAGAAATGTGAGACAGAGACTCACAGATTATGTTGTAAACAATGCTAGAAATCGTAAACCAAGTGCTCATAAGCATCAACCAATATCCTTCAGGAAAAACTAATAACACCTTGCATCTGATACCCAAATATCTTCAGAGAGTATCAGTACCCCAACCAAGAGCTCCTCAAACCATGCTCACACGACAAACTGTAAACAATGTAGAAAGACCAAAAGTTTCAATGACATTTAACACACACACATGCACAAAGACTGTGTCCTATATATCCATAAATGCAAATATGGAAAACCAAAATGACTTCAATGAACCGATAAAAACACAACTGGAACTCGTCATATTATTCTGTTCAGTTAGAAATATACAGAATGTAACTGAGGTTCAAGTTAGATTGTTAACGTCTTCAAAATTCAGATTCTAATGACCCAAAAAAATGCAACATTAATGGTGGGTAGGCCACTATTATTGGGATTTGGAATTTATTTTCTTATTAGAGTTAACAAATAATTGGGAAGTACAGAATACCATCCAACTATTAAACAAAATGAATTCACTGTCATTTTTTTTAAGAAGAAAAGAGAAAAAATATCTGTATTTTCATTGAAACAACTAAAGAAACAATTTTTACCCAAAAAATTAAAAAAAAATAAATAATAAATAACTTTAACACATGTAATAGAACTGCCAAACCACATCTGCAATCTGTTAGCATATGGTCATTTCCTTGAGTAAAACAAATATTACACACCATACATGAAACAATTAGGTAGGTTGTTAAATGAAGCAAGGAATGGATCAGAAATTCTTGAAAAATGAAATTTAACTATTCATTCAGGTAATGGCATGACACAATAACAAATAAACAAAGTTAAATATGGTTTAATCCACGTCACATCATCCAAGATCATCAACTCAACACAAAACTTGCATTAAGAACAAATGATTAAATTTTAACTTCATTAAATCTTCAACCACATTAAGAATGTTTGTTGGTCAATCTGATCATCCAAATTTAGTTACACCTGTTGGATGATCTAAAACTTAAGTTGATAAGGAAGCTCCTAACTACCTGGATGCTGTACTCTTTTGAAAAAAAATTTCCCCTTACTTCATCATCATCATTATTATTTTGTCAAAATACATGGTGACTCAACAATTCTTAATATCCAAATAGTTTAATCTTTGTTCATGATTCTTGATTGGATGGTCTCTATGGGGAAAACAACTTGCATGAATGAAGGTTGAGCTAACAGCAATATATATCTCATAGAGTTTATAATTTCTCCATTGGGAAAACAAGTTCAACATTCAGGCTTTAGGACTAAGGATTTTTCCCACAGTAGGACCCTTTAACAAAATTGAAATTTTAAAACCGAAACAATAGTTATCGGAAAAGTCAATAGCTAAATAAATAAATAGTAGGACCTAAATAGTAGAGGAGATTTGAACATTTTCATTGAAGAACTAACACCAAAGACAGAAATCAATCATCTATTTTGTGTCAATATAACTAAATTATAATTCTTCAAATCTCAAGACACAGTATTCATTTAGTCTATAAAAACATTATTTTCATTTGAACTAGTATCCAGCTCTTCCATATTGCAATCAGTAAATGTAATTTGACAGGATAAGTAAATACATTTGAGCCAAGTTGATACATGCACTCACCTGGTTCTTTTTATAGTTGCCCTTCAATCTCATCTACAATGCTCAAAACAAGGATTTGGCATTTGGGAGACATGTGATACATGAGACACACTCACAAATCAAATCCTGTGTATAACAGCACAAAACATAAGAAAGTTCTAACAAGATTCAATTAAAGTACACAGGGATGAATCTAAATCTCAAATCTCACTAGTACAATCCCAATACTTCCAATGGCATAGTGAGCCAATTTGAGAACCACTTCTTGTGACCACTTGAACATTGCCCATGAGGGAATCTTCAAACATTGAAGAAAGACAGTTTTCAATGATATTAAAAAAAAAAAAAAAAATACACACAAAAGGAACAAATCAAAAAGAAAAACAGAAATAAAACAAACTAAGAGTCTTATAATCAATAAGTTTAAGAACTATGTAACTAGAGACATAATGGGTAATGAAACCACATGAGTCTTTCAGCTATGGATCACTCAAAAGTGCCTTTCCATTCTTGTAAGGAATAAAGAAGATTCATGACTACTTGGAGTAGAGGAAGAGTTGCTATTTGCTCTCCCCTAGATGTATTATATGGATTACACATTCACTCACTCACTCACTTGCTAACTCTCTCTCTCTCTCTCTCTCTCTCTCTCTCTCCCTCTGGACCTTCGTTGCTACTTAGACACCCAAATCTAGACATCCCTACACCAGACACCTGTATTAGAAACTATGCAACTTGGACCATACCCATAAAATGCCAGGATAAGCTGATTAATAGCAATTTTGTCAATAAGAAAAAAGTAAAAGAAAAAGCCAAGAGCATTACTAATAGGCTATATATGCACTGCAAAATAATTTGGACAATGATATTAATCAAAATACAAATACAGAAATTGAGAGAAATGGAAGGTTGATGCAACCCATTCACACTGTTGCGACTAAACCCTCAAACCAAAGAGAAAAACGAAATAGACAATGAACACAAAGCACACAGAAACACAACGATATACGTGGTTCGGCTTACAGCCTACATCCACGGGCGAAGACAGCAAGAAACTTCACTATCAATCAATGGAGATTACAAGGAAATCAATCTCTCAAACCCTAAGCCCCAAATACACCCTTCCGTCCCCTTTCTCTCTTTGTCAAAGTCGGGATCACCTTTTAGAAAACCCTAACGCATCTTACATATGCGGTTACACAAAAAGACCCGGACCGGGTCGTGGGTCGAGTCATGAAACAGGCCGGGTCGGGCGGTGGATACGTAGCTTGATCACCAGTACTTCTCTAAGACATCAGTAATTGGAACACAGGGTAGAATTGGAGCCATACTCAACACACACTTTCAAATTTTTATCACATGAGGTGGATGTACAAAGACCTATATAGGTTGACAAGTTAAATTTTATTTGTGCTTGGTCCTGATAATTAACCACATCCAGGTAGAATGAGAAAATGGAAAAGGAAGACATGGGTTAAGAGTACCCATCCTCTCTCTCTCTCTCTCTCATTGATGGTTATGAACAACCATCTTTCCCAAAGCCAACAGTAAATATTATCTATAAAGAATTATTGCTTGAAATCAACAGAATAAAAAGGTTGACTATGCAAAAGAGGTAGCTCATTCAAGTTGACTTGTGTTTCGATTAACACTATGGTTTCAAATGAGGGTCCTATTAAACTTGGGTACAGAATAATAGCACCAATTACCTAGCATGCATATTTGTCTAAATCATCAAGTGATAACTTTCAATTCCAACACTGACTATCACTAGGAGTTCCTCAGGCTTTCAATGATCCTAAATATTCAGGATTTATATAAGTGAACAGTCATGAATTCAACTAGAAAATCATTGGACTCTGGATTTTCTACAAGGGAGAGTCACAACATATCATTTGGCAAATAGAAAAAAATAATCAAAACATCTTATGAACAACTTTCTAAACTAGAACCACTAGTAGGGTATTGCACCACACAACTTCAAACACCATATGCTCGCAAACACAACAGGTTTCTTTACACACACACACACACACACAATGTCTAAGAAGAGCAAGAGGATACTCCTATTCTAAAATTTTATGCATCCCGTCTTCCCCCTACAGGGAAAACACCAAGATCCCGTCATCATCATCATCATCAAATTCCAACAGGTGGCATTCCATTGATAAAAGAAATGTATCCAAATTATAAACAAGGAGTACCTGATTAAAAGCAGAGGACTTTCTACTTTTATTGTGCTTCATCAATCATTAAGCAGGGAATGTGCTCCATCTTGGGCCAATCTTTTTTGCTTATAACCAGACGAGAAAGTGTGGTGGGCAGCCCCTCCTTCGGCATGTAAGCGAGCCTCGGACGATCGATAATCACCAATTCATCAAGAGGGTTGAGGTTTTGCAGCCCCTTGGGAAGGTATTCAAGATGCTGAGATCTCTCAGAGCACAGATATGAAAGAGTGGTGGGCAGCACTGATTCAAGCATCTGAAGTATTTCCAAAGGAGGAAAGACAGGGGGTCAACTTCTGAAGAGATGGACAGTTCTTAATGATGACCTCAGGGCGACATGGGATGGATATGTCCTCTGAGGCCTTCGATTTACCAACGAATGATGTATGTATACCTTCCTCGGCTGTTGGGCTAAGATGAGCAACTTTACAGACCATTGATGAACTACCTTGCTCTGCCCCTAGGCTTTGATCAATTGTATTGACTATTGATGGAAAAGTAGCCAGTTTTTCACAATCTTGTATTTCCAATTTTACCAAAGTTGGGAAGCAAGGTTGAATTTCCCGTAGACAAGGACAATTCAGTATTTTAAGCTCATGGAGGCAAGGGAATACGACTAATTCAAGCCATATCTCCAACTGGCTCATGAACCCAAATGTTAACAACTCCAATGATGGAAATGGCTTAACTGCACCAACCCCGTAAAACTCATGACCCACAGTCCTCACTCCATCCATTCCACTGATGATGAGGTTTTTTAGAGAGGGTAATTGCCCAATAGGAGGTAAGGATTCACAGTTTCTACATCCGATGATTGTCAGGTTCACTAGATTAGAGAGTGATATAGAATCTCCTATCCAAGTTGGAAGTGTATTTCCCCCATAGGATTTGATGGTGAGCTCTTTTAGGTTCAAGGGAGGATGTAGTCCATCAAGTCTATCCTTGTCCTTGCTCATTGCGGGACCGTGTTGAAAAAAATTATTACTCCAAACCAATTCTAACCCATGAAGACACTTCTTTTTCCTTAATTTGGCCTCCAGGACATCATTAACATCGTTGACATTTTCCAAATTTGAAATGCAAAGATTCCCGCCAATGTATGACAACTTTCCCAACTCTTTTATACTAGCTCCACTACTATTTTCACCCACAACAAATTTAGACAATTTTCTAAGACTTGTCCATCTACCAATACCCAATGGCATTTTCTGTAACCCATCAATTTCCAGATGCCGAAGATTAATTAGTTTTCCCATCTCATTAGGCAAATCACTGAGGTTTTGACAACCAATTAGTATCAATGTTTGTAAATTGTAGAGAGCAGATATCGAGTCTGGTAGCATCTTAATTGGAGTGTGGGAGAGGTTGAGATACCTCAGGTATGTCAGTTTGCTAATTGAGTCTGGCAATTCAGTGATGTTATGCCAACTCAAACATAGCACCCGTAAAAATCTCAGTTTTGAAAATAATTCTTCCAGGACCTGTTTAGGTAGGTAAGAATAATACTCATCTTGAGTATGTGGTTGGGTTAATGGTAAGAAGGTACGCAAATACTTGGCTTCATTAAAGGCACCAAATTTTGTTATCCTATCATAACGTCCACGAATATACGATGAATGGCGAGCCTTTTCCAAATTATTTTTCTTATTACCCTCCAATTTATCCTCCAACCTGAAACATATTCCCCTTGAAATAGATTGTGCTAAATCATTCATAAGGTCATGCATTACAAACATTGATTTATTCCGACTGGATGGTTGAAAGAATGACCTATGAAATAAATCATCAAAACACACAGCTCCTATGTCTTCCATTTGTTCCCCTTCTTTTGGTTGCAGAAAACCCTCCCCCATCCACAACAAGACTAATTTCTCCTTCTCAAATTCATAGCCTTTAGGAAATATAGAGCAATAGGCAAAGCACCGGTTCAGATGGGCTGGTAGATGATGGTAGCTCAACCTCAGAGATGGCAGAATCCCTTCTCTATCCTCTGGTAAATCCCATATTTCGCTTGTCATGATATTTTTCCACTCATTCTCATCTGTTTTAAAGCGCAATAGGCCCCCAAGTGTCTTTGCTACCAAAGGCGAACCTTTGCACTTTTTTACAATTTCCATGCCAATTATTTCCAAATCTGGATTTGCATTGGAAGTTCCATCTACAAAAGCATGTTGTTTAAAAATTGACAGACAATCTTCATCTGATAAGACCTCCAGATGGTGAGCAGCAACAGTGCGCACAATTGATGAAACGGTTTCACTTCGTGTGGTAACTATAATTTTACTTCCTTGTACCCCCCATCCAAGAGGAGTTAGAAGATCACGCCACTCATTATAGTTTTCGTTCCAGACATCATCTAGAACAAGTAAAAATTTCTTGGTGCTCAATGTTTTCTTTAGATTGACTTGAAGCGAATCCAGTTCATTCAGATTATGAGAGAGCCTAGTGGCTGACTCGAGAATTGCTTTGGTTAACTTCAACAGGTCGAATTCTCCGGACACATAGGCCCATGCTTTTAAATCAAAATGTTGGTTTACTCTCTCATCATTGTATACAAGCTGAGCAAGGGTAGTCTTGCCAAGCCCACTCGTGCCAATTATGGGAATCACACTGACTTCATTACGCTTAGGTTCATCAGATAGCAAAAATTTAATTATGGTCTCCTTATCTTTCTCCCTGCCGAAAACAGAAGCTTCATTCAGCGAAGAAGTCGTTGGTGGTCTTGGTGTGACTCCAAAAGACCTCCCTCCAACTCCCTCTCTCAAACCCATATCATCCTTTTCTTTTGAGATTTTCCCCAACTTTTTATTGATATTTTTTATCTTATATGCCAACAAAACATCACGCCGAGAAGTGATAAGTAATCGACATACCTGCACCGTACCGATTTGGGATTCATCTTCCAATTGCAAATGTAGAGCTTCAGTTGAGAGCTCATCCAATATGTCTTCGACGTCGTAAGCAACGTATTTGAGTTCATCTAGCCACTTCTGCACTGCCATATCCCTTATTTGCCGCTCCTCTGCATCATTAATCACCGCCTGAATTTCGGACAATACACGCTCCAGCTTCTTCATTTTCTTTTTGACTTTCCGTTTCCTTGCAACGTCTCTCAACTCAGGAGAGGTTAACTTCTCCAGCAACAACGCAAGGAATGCCCCTAGAAACACCTCTCCCATTGTCATCTTCTATGTATTCTCTTCTTTGTCAAGGAAAAAAATGAAACAATCCGAACCAGAAATGCTTTTCTATTTTGCGATCCAAATAAGTGGATCTATGGCCTCGTTATTGACTTCTCAATCCAAATAAGTCTTTGCATTGTTTGTTGGTGGGAAAGAGTGGCGGACTTCACAAGGTTCACATATGGTAAGAAAGGACCGGTGGAACCCACACGGCTCACCTTGGTACTTGGTAGAATATAAACTCTTTTTTTTTTTTTTTCTTGTTGGCGGATCCCCCGGGGGATCCCACATGGTTGTGACCGACGAGTCCAGATTTACAGATGTGTCATGGAGCTCTCTTTAAAAGACCAAAAAAAAGTTCTTAATTAACACCAAACGGTGCCCCTAAAATGATGTTAGTTTTTCAAAATAAAGAATTTTTTTGAAAATAATCTGCCTTATTTTATTTTTTATATATATTTTAAGACTAAGAAGGCAAAATGTTTGGTACTCAACCTTGTTTTAGTCAAACAAGAAACAAAAGAGGCCAAAACGCATGGTTTTCTCTTTTACTAGTCTCAAAACTCCAGCAACGAGAAAAAACCGACAAATGTTGGATCAAGGGTTTCAAGGTTTCCTGTCGACAGTCCCAAAGAAAGTGCATTTTTTTGTTAAAGAAGAATCGTGTCTCCATGCATGAGACGATTAAGTTGCTCCACCATCAAAACTATTATATAATCTGCATTTTCTGTTAAAGAAGCATCCTGTGTCCATGCATGGGACGATTAAGTTGCTCCACCATCAGAAATGTTATATAATCTGATTTAAGAAAGATGCTTTTGCCGTCTCCTTGGTTTAATTTTTTCAAGAAACTACTCGTCCCCGATGCTCGTAACAATAGCTATTGATGGGGTCAGCTTATCAAATCGGCTCGGATCGGCATAACCGGTCGGACTCAGCGAGACAATACAGCACGAAAAATCAATACAGAGGACCAGCTCGACAAAGAAGCTTCAACCCGTCCGGAACCACTGCAAGCACTCGTGGGTTGGTCTGTCAAATTCATATATACAACTTAGGTCATCAAGAGCGACTTAAGTCCAATGGAGTATTCAGACCTAGAGGGTCCCAAGGCAAAAAGGATGACCCGACCCTCATCTCAATAAGACCAGTGATGATATGTAAAGGGTGTTGAAGCGAAGGAAGAAAGGAGTTGGGAGTTGAAGTATCGCAAGAGGCTTTAATTGTACATGTGAGGAGCACGTGGTCATCAAGTGGCAAATTACTGTGATGCCCTTATTGTAACAGAAATATCAGATTTAACAGAATTAGTTTAGCTTTACTTGTATAAAAAACATATGGAAGGGAGGAAATAGGTATTGAAGAGTTTTATGCAATTCTGCATTCTTGGAGGCACTGGTTCCTCGAAAACCAGAGTTTTATTCTTCTTTCTATCATTCTTACACCGTATTCTTTCTTAATTCTCTTGTTTCACAATTCTGCTGCAATTCTATAATTGGGTTCTTAACAAAGTCCCACAAGAAGCAATCTAGTTATTTCACAACTTCAAGAAAACCCCGAAGAAACCCTCAATTCCAAAAAAATAAAAAAAGAAAAAGACTATTATCAATTAGTACATAGTTTCTCCTTATTTATCTATTTATTTTGAGCATAATAAATAGGAGTCCAACTAATTGTTACCGATTTACTGCCGCAGATCTGCTTTGCCTTTTCTACAACCCTAGCCGCTATCTTCTTCAGATCCGCCTCCACAAAGGGCATAATTTCGGCAGCTCCTGCAATACATCAAAAAATACATAGAAAACCCCCAATCCTCACCAAAACAGTGACCAACTCACCAATTAGGCAAGATAACAAACCCAATATCTAGCTCAGAAACCCAAGAACACAAACCCACTAAATCTCACAAATCCAAAGCAAGAAAAAGCTCATCAATTCAACTTAAACCAAAGAGAAGTAAAACCAAGAAGAATTCGAAATGCACGGAAATGAATTATACTCTCACCAGGTCCGGCGAGTCCGACAGCGGCAGAAGGAGTGGGCTTCGCATGAGCTATCACGAGCTTGAAAGGAGGATTGGAAGCGAAGGGGACGAAGAAACGATCGAGAGTCCACTCGAGTGCGTAGAAGCTATGCTCACTGTCATCGATTCCGACCACCATTATCGACTTCTCTACCGTCGCCATTGAAGCACTGTTTTTTTCTTTCTAAAATTCTATACCTTCACGGCTGATCGACACTGGCTGGAATTCTGAGCATGTTCGATAAAATTTAGAGAGAATTTTTTTGGGGGTACGCAATCTGTAGAGAGAACGTGACAAAGATCGAGATGAATGATTGGAGGAGTTTCTGGATTCTTTTGGAATGTAGAGTACGGGTTGGTTTCTTCATCACTGTAAATGCGTGTAACAGCGGTTCTTTGTCACAGGGTGGGACCCATTCACTTGGGGGGGTAATGGGACATCCAAAAATGAATGGACCTCACCCCTTGAATGCCATATCAAGTGCACCACACTCCTGATGTGACCACTCAGGAGGAGGAATCAAAAACCTCCAAAAAGTGAATTGATTCCACCCCTTGAGTGGTCCCATCAGGGGTGTGGTACATACGACATCACTTTAGTGGACAAGAGAGGATCAAGACTCTTTTGACTGGTCATGATCCTCTCTTGATTATTAAACTTCTGTTAACGTTCTTCAAATTTTGATAATTGACACGTGGCTAAAAATAACAACTTAATTTTCATCTTTTCACTTTTCAGGGGCACTTTTCACTTTTTGGCACTGATGTGTCCACCCTTGATGCAGTGCGAAACTTAGTGTTCATTGAGGAGTACCAAATCTAGAAGGGTTCCAACACGTCTACTTCCTACGTGGTCAACATAATGGGTCTTGTTTCATTACTACTAGTCAAACAAGTGGGCCCCAATCAATTTTTACAGGTCCCGTTCTCTGTCCCTAGGATTTGGTGTGCCCCTTAAACAAAACGCCTAGTCTCCCCCCCTTCATGGGAGGGACACATGGTGCCACAATGTAATTTCACCTCCCCCAAAATCTGTGACACTTTTTTGATGCGGTGCATCGCCCTAGGTGCGGGGAGACTTTAGGCATTCGTTATGGGGGTGCATCAAATCTGCACCAGTGCCACTGTGAATGAATGAGAATATCAAAGCTATTGTCTGATGGAAAATAAGGATGTCTACCTTAATCATGTCAAAATGTCGCCTTAGATTTGGTGGGACCCTTGATGAATGAACAAGGTCTGCCCGACACATCAGTGCCAAAAAAGTGATTTACACTTTGGGGGGGTGTTTTCACTTTTTTTTGCGCTGATGAGTCTGCCCTTATGCCAGGTGGACCTTGTTCATTCATTAACAGGCCATAGCAAATCCTGAGGGCAAAAATATTGTTGGGAAAGTCTTGAATTTGCTTGAGATGCAACTTGGAGGTGCCATATGGAGAAAAATCTGAATGACCCTATTTTGGGACTGGTCAAAATTTTTGGACTTGTATTTTTTTACCTGACTCAAATCCAACCCGACTTGCAAAAAGAATAGGGTTTCGAAGTTTTAGATTTGTAAATGTTGCACTGTTCATTGTAATTGTTATTTTGTTCATAGTTAATCTCTCTTGCTGTTTTTGCCCATGGATATAGTCTTCAAGTAGATGACATAAATTGTTGTGTTTTTTGTGTAATTGTTGTTTTCAGTATTTTCTTTCTTATATTTTGTTGTATACAAACTCCAAATATAGCACCAAGGATTTGGTGTGCCCCCTTAAGGAATGCCAAAGGTTTGCCCATACGCAGGGCAGACATGTAGCAACAAAAAGTGAAAATCACACACCCCCCCAAAAAAAAAAAGTGTAAATTACTTTTTTAATGTCACATGTCCACCCTTGCACGTGAGCAAACCTTAGCAATAAGGGGACACTCCAAATCCGCACTAGTCTAATGGCCCTCAAGATTTATTATATAAAAAGTATTTAATCATATTCTTTGAAACAACTACAATAACATAGGATTCTTAAAAAGGTCAAAAAGAATAGGTTTAATTGATGGGTCTTCTATGTTATTTTTTCTTATTGTTGATAGAATCGTCATGGATTTTGTCTACTCCCTTGCAAATGCCTTACGTCCGTTGGGTGTCAAGGATCAAACACATTAGTCCCCAAAAATGAAAAGCAACCCTCAAAAGTGTAAAGAATAGGCACTCAAATTTGGCCTTCTGTTGTTATATTTTTTTATTGTTTTGTCAAAAATAAAAAAAATAAAAATAAAACTTATATGTTTCATTTTTCATTGAAAATGAATTTTCTATTTATGATTGTGTTTAGAACACTAGGGGATTTCACATGGAATAAAATGTGGAAAGGATGTTCTGTCCAGGATTTGGTGTTTAGGATGGTGTCCAAGGCACCAGGCGACATCATAAGGAATAAAATGCATATTTCATATTCAAAAAATGCATTACCCAAACATTTTATTCTATATGATGTCCCCTGGTGTCCTGGACACTAAATCCTGGATAGAACTTCCTTAAATGTCAGGGGTTAGATAAAATTTCAAATTCCTACCTATTTTATTCTAGAAATAAATGTTCTGTCCCGGATTTGGTATCTAGGACTCCAAAGACATCATATAGAATAAAATACCTATTCCATATTCAAAAAATGAATCACTGACCCATTTTATTCCATATGATGTCCCCTGGTACCCTAGACACCATCCTGGATAGGACATTTGCTTCCTTTTTTATTTGTCAATCCTTGTAGCGATAAGATATAAGAAAAAAAATTAAATTAAATATCAATATTTATCTTTTTTTACTTTCCCATATAGATTTTGGATCATGTTTCTTGATGATCAAAAGTTAAAGAAAATGTAAGTCAAAAAAGAAAGGAAATAAATGTTCTGTCCAAGACATCAGGGGACTTCACACGAATAAAATGGTGAGGGCTTACATGAAATTTCAAATTCCCACCCATTTTATTCCATATGAGTCCCCTGGTGTCCAGGACACTAAATCCTCAACAGAACATTTGCTCCCCAAAAGAAAAGGGTCCTTGTATACCATATTTGGACACTGTATGGTGGAATTAGCCATAGGGATTTTACTCACCTATCAATGTCTTTTAAAATTTGTAATTATGTCATCTATTGTAAAGGTCAGTGTACACAATATTTGGACAGTGTATGGTAGAAATAGCCATAGGGATTTTACTCAGCTATCAATGTATTTTAAAATGTTTAACTAGGTCATCTATTGTAACCTTTAGATCTTCTAAATTCTCCTCATTTAATGTGAAGGATCAGTGGCTGCTGAAATCGCCTCGTTGACATGGAAAAGACCCGTCCATTGCCATCTACTCATTATGGTATCTGTCCTGATCCAACTCTCCAAATCAACAACACTGGCTTGACTCGGTCGGACCTTCATTTGGGTAATCGATCACACCTATCTCCTAAACATCTTGCTCCATCGGGCTCGGGTACAAAATGCATTCCGGATCCACCAAGGAAGTTCAACGAGAAGAAGCGTGGGTCGGACCAAACTGATCAACTTCCTCTTAAGAAGCCTCGTACTACTTCTGACAAATCACAGAAGGTATCTCTTCTTTTCTTTAACCCACTCTCTTTTTTATTAAACTATCTCAAGCACGTCTTCTTTCTTTTCTTTATATTCTTTTATTAAAGAAGAATTATGGATGGAATCATTAATATATCTTGTCGGATCTCTAATCCAGGAATTCAAAAATCAGTTAATTTCATAATATTAAAGTTAAGTACTTTTAATTTAATAAAAAATTAAAACTGAGTGATCCAAGACATAAATGTGTTATTTTATACGTTTTTTGAAAATAGTCAAGACTTCTTACAAGATTATATAAGGGAGTGTGCCAAATTACCTCCGGGATATAACTAAGTTCGGAATCAACTCCCTATCTTTTAATGGGTTTGTACGGTCTAATAAAGGCGTAAGATACCTCCCATTATAACTTATTGTCTTTTAAAGAGTCGGGTATTCAAAAAGTTCAATTTTAACAAATCTAAATTTTCTCAAAAATTCGGCATAATGTCCCCTTATCAAGTTAATTAACATATATGAGAATCAAATCAACAAGACCACAGTTTTACTATTAAACCTTGGGGAGGTTCACTAAGGTAAACACTTCAACACTTAGTTAAGGTGATTTTCAAGCCCAATGAAACATTGTAAACTCCTACAAGGGAGATGTAGATCCATGGGCTTGAAGAAATATGTATTTTGTAACATATATCTAAGAGAGAAGGAGATGAGAGAAGCTAAAGACCTTCATTCGCCACTTTTTTTTTTCTTCTTGTTTTTGAGTACTTTTAGATTTTTTGTCTCTTCTTCCCACTTGGGAGCCCAAAGCCCCCCTTTTATAATGAAAGAAGCTTTCCACCAACTTTCCATGAAGTGTCAACTTCCTATTGGTCCTCATTCAGACCAAGAATGGGCGAATGAACCTTTACCAACCTTGGCATAGGCTCTTTCTTGCGTCAGACGCAAAATTGAGACGCTTCTAAATTGAGTCGTTTCTAAGCTGTCGCAAATGAGCCCAACTCGTGGAGAATGGGTTTAATGATTCACATTCACGTACTTTATCCACTCATTCGTATGCCTTGACCCACTTCTCATGCAGGCTTAAGTTCACTTATTCCTGGCCAACTCATGGCAAATGACACTTGGTCTTTTTCATTCGCGCATTAGTCCAAGTTTGGACTTATCAATTACGGATGACTTGGATGCCATGAGATTACATCTAGACCATCGAAAAATAATTTTACAACCATTAATGCGACGATACATGCGAAATATAAAGTACGTCTCAAGCGTCCAAGCCCTTACCCATACCCATACCTATGCGCACGCTACACCGTAATTACCAAGAAAAAGTGTGAGTCTCTCAAAATACACAAGAGTAATGGAGGGTTAAAACTTATATACTATTTATTGTTTTTTATTCTACCCAACGTGGGACTAAACAAATGAGAGATAATTTTGAAAACAATTATTTTGAAAACTTAATTAATGAATTGTTAATGAAATTCTTAAATGGCATTAATTGTCATGTTAATTGAATGTTTTAAATGGAATTAAATGCCTTAGTTTTCAACATATATTTTTCGATAAATTTATCATGGCTTTGATTATCAACTCATCTATCTTCTTTGGAAGAGTTGGATTTTCTACATTATGTTATGTATTGAATATGAAATTATCTATTTGGAATATATCATTTGGTCTTTCCATTTTTTTAGTTTTTGTTATTGTTGAACACCAACAATAACCGGGCTTTGGTTGCTATCTCTTAATAGTATTGGGATGCTCAATGAATTCTTTGGCTTGGAACTGTCTAAGAACCAGAATTCCATAATAACTCATTCACTCAACGACATTAAAGACTAAAAACCTATATATATATATATATA